>JAMLFT010000134.1:0-55808 GCA_026544285.1 Pachyrhizus erosus | reverse complement strand
AGGAAAAGGTACCTTCAACGATTGTTGGACGAATAAGGGATACAAAAATACACCAAAAAGCCTGGCTTTTTTTTTTTCAAAAAACTGACTTACGAGTGTGAAGTGAAGTGACCAAAAAAGGGGGGATAAACTGAATTCGCACAAGCAATAATAGAATTCGAATAGAATCCTTACTTTCTTTTACTTGATCCGGGGCAGCAGAGAAAAAGGAATACGCTTACCTTAAACGCACGATACCTAAATGGCCCTTAGCCGCCAATGGTGATCTACCTGGAACCCTCGCTACAACCTTACGCGGATTCTCAATCCATCTGCAGAAGAAACAATTACTTTTGAGAGGGAGACTTGCTTCGGAAGAAGGATTAGGGGCTGACTCAATGACTGGTGGAAGGACTGTTAGCCGGGGAGAGAAGTAGAAGTCAAGTAGTCCGCCCTAAACAAAGGGACTCTTAGACGAGCATGAACTGAGACAGGACTGACAATCCTGCTAATGAGAGAAAGAATCGAATGATTACAGATCCTCAAGGGAAAGAGAAACTTAACTAACTGAGGTGCGAAAGAACCTGGATATGGGGTGAATACGGGATATAGGGTTTTGAGGAGTCAAACTCAAGGAAAAAGGCAATGGCCCTCACTGCGACCGCTATCAGGCTTGCAACCAATCGAAATTTCTAATAAGAGGTGCGGGGAATGATCCTCAACCTAAAAGAAGATGCCCTCGCCCTAAAGGGGGATTGATTTGATTACCTGCGGGACCTATTACATCACCATCCAATGAGATAGGCCTGAATGCAATACCACGCCACGGGACTGAGTCAAAGGCTTGCCCTACAAAGCATGGGCTATGTTTGGGCCTAGACCTCATCCATCCCTTAGGGTTTTGGCGAGGGTATGGTTTTATGCTTATGTAAGCATTGCCACGTGGTCTTATTCAGTTGGTTCAGTTGGAGATTCAATCCTTTCAATGGTCCAAGTTAGAGGAAACAGCGACATATGAGTTTGTCGCATAATGAGCCGCTCACGACAGAGATTCGATTCCAGATTCGCCACCATAAGTGAGAAAGGTAAGAAGTAAGACTCATTCTCTTGTGAGTCAGTCACTCTCATGTCATGATACACCTGTCTCAGGTAAGGAGGGACTTCCGGGCTCTCTTGCTTCACTGATTCAATCTTTCCCGGTTCGGAAGGAGGATATAGCCGAGTTCATGGCTAGCTTTAAAACAAAGTCTTCAGACTATCTCGCCCAGTACGATATTATAACATCCTATTCTTACAGAAAAACAGCATAATTCCTACTCTTTAAAAAGAATGGCATCATTTATTAACAATATCGGCATCGCACACCCAGGGTCAAGAAAGCAGTTCTATACTAATGAAATATATGAGTTAGTATAAAATCTTACAAGTGCGATACTGGTATTCTAAACACAACTTCCAAAGGTCGCCCATTCTTCTTGAGTTTCCTACCTTCTTGAGGTACGTCTCAGTCTATTATCTCGCTTTCTCCGCAGTATCGATAAATAAGCGTAATATCATCATTAGGAAGACACTGCCCATCTTGAATAGGATTTTAGCTACTAAATATGTTGATGGTATTTATGAAAAACTATTAACTAGGAATATTATGCTACCCATATGGAAAGAAGACAGCGCCGGGGAATAGAAAGACCATCAAATAAACGAAGTCAACACCAGGTCTTCCGAAGCATTAACAATTACCTATTTAATATGTACTCAGTCCGGGTGGATATCTCACTACATTGACGCAGTTTGTTCAAAGACGAACGCCATGAATTATGCCATCTGCTTAGGCTTTCAAATATGGTACGCTCTAATGCCAAGCCTTATGCTGGTCTTTGGGTATTATCATCAAATCTTTAAGCCAGAGGTAGTTAAATACATCAAGGATACCATAGGAGTATGGCACAACGATATTGTCAAGATCGCATCAGATCTAATAGGCAATAATGAATTCTTCATGCAGCCCGACGTGGGAACTGAACCCACTGCCCTTGTTGCTTCAAGCTCACTTGAGCAGTTTCCTTCCTCTAGCCTCCTTGCCAGGCCGGTTTCCCTACGGAGACTCAAAGTAGGTCAGGGAAGGACAGTTCTTTTCTCTGAAGAATGTGATATAGAATCAGGGCTACTTTCCCTCGAAGCTTGAAAAAGGCTTTGAGGAGGGCTTGCTTCATTTGATCTTTCCCATCCCAAGAGAGATGGTGAAGTGGGCTTCTTTCACGGCCGAATCATAGAAGAGAAGGGCGATCTTATACTCGGCTTCTGCTCTAGTGGTTGAACGCTTCTCCCTTTCATTGGCTTCCACCGGCCTGAACTGTCCTAGTCTGAACTCTTTCACCTCGTCAACTCGGACTCGGGCAAGCGGGTTCACTCGTATCCTCTTTTCCTTTGGGGTTGGTTACTGCCCCATCCCTTTCATTGCCTTGGGACCGGCCTTCAAAGAAAGATCTGAACATTTGCGTAGATGAGATCACGAGACCAAGCCAAACTCTCTGGTAAGTAACCCCACTCTCGGATAAACCGCTTCTTCGCCTAAAAGAATACATCGGAGAAGAGCATGCTGATTGAAAGAATCACATGATTAGATCGGAAACCAGAATCAAAGAAATACAACCTCGAACTCCCGCACTGGAAATCTACCGATTCACACTCCAACGTCTATTTCACTCCAAAATCTGTCGATTCATAGCTTCACCAATCGTACGCTTATTGAACTAGACCAATTTTAGCTTAGGCTTTGAACTAGACCGACCCATCCGCCGCTTCTCACTTCCATTCCTCTCCCTTACAATCGCTCACCTTCTTCTTTCTTTGCTTGCAGAGAGGGAAGGTTCTATTTGCTCGGTTGCATGTCATGACTTTATGAGCTTCTTTCCTTATATCCTTTACTTGCCGAGCTTACCCCCTTATATCGGAGCACGTACCTGCCTGTCTACTATTAGACAGGAGCTCACTTCAACGAAGACTCTTTTCAAAAGAATCGCTTTAACCCTTCGCCGGTCTTGCTTGCTTTGAAGAGAACACCTACTGTTCGTTAACAGTTCCTTCTCCTCTCGTTTGAATAGGGATTCTGATATGAGAACCTCATTCTTCTCAATAGCCCGCCCATGAAAACCTAGTTTGAAGAGAACACATGCTATTCTCACCCTAGACCAGTCATTCAGTCAACTAAATCTTTTCGTTGAAGTAGTTCCATCGATGAGAGCGAAATGCCAGTACAGCGAAAAGTTAGACAGGTGTGTGTTTGCCCTCTCTAACTTGAGATAAATGCCCTTATTTTGCATTGAAAAGAGATGAGATCTGTGCTTCAAAGAGAATGGGAATGAGACAGGACAGCGGGATTCTTCTCATCTTGAGTGCTCAAAGGTCTTCTGTACGTACTACTTCCCGCGTCATGGCCAATGCACTATGATCCGTGGCAACAACTATCTATCTTGGAAACACTGCCTGTTTCCTTGCCGAACATCTCTTTTCCTTTCCTTATGAGACTCGAAAATAAACTGGATTAAATCATCACATCAAGAAGTAGTCTTTCAATTCCACTCTAGTTTACCTGACTCCTTTCCTTATTGATGTCGCAGATGCGCTGTTAGGAAGAGAGTACCTCTATGAAAAGCATCTCGAAATCAGTCTTATTTTATTGGCTCCCGCTTGAAAACATTGAAAAGACTAGCTGCGTATTCTTACTTCTATTCTTCCCGAGAACCTTAGAACAGGCATCTCAGAAGGAAATTGAACTTTCGGGCGATGTCCTTACTAAAGGACCGGATAAGCAGCTAGATCGATTCCTAACAGATTGGAAAATCTTTCTTTGCTTAAAACACAGGAGAGCTAACTCGATGATCGACCAAGCCATTCAATGGCATCGGTTTTTCCTAGACCTCAAAGACTGGCACCTCCTTCAGATTCTAGAAAGTAGAAGACAAGGATAAACAAACCAGACCTAACCTAGTTCCCCTTCTATTCTAATCTAAAAGAAGGCTAGTCTAGGCTAGTTGTCTAAGTAAGTCTCGCGAGTACCTTTTCAATTGGAAGAAAGGATAGTTCAATTCTAAGGTAAGCTTTCTTAGCCGACAAGCCAGCCTTCTTTTACCTCAAGCCTAAGGAGAAGATCGGTACATCGATTCATCGGCCAAAGAGTCCTGGAACTGAGTCCCTATAAGCAATAGAGGCCTCTCTGCAGGCTTTCACGGAACTACTTAGCCTAGCCTATAAGGAGCTTTTCTAGCTCTTTTCTTTCTATTTACGAGAGTACTTCGCTTGTCCTCCTTCCTTTCCTGAGCTTATGTCAATCAATAAAAGAAGTCAGTCTACCCCTTCTCTTTATTATACTAGGATAGCTAAGCTAGTAAATAAAAAATCCGGCTTGAAAGGACACATCTGCAAGGGAAAGGGCCATGATTCCATTCAAAAAAGGACTTCTTTTATTGCAGAACCTTACTTATCTTGCTTGCAAGCAAGCTTACTATATCAAATCAATCACTTAGAAAACCGCCTTAACTGAAAAAAAAAAGGACTAGACCGCCTAGGTGGGAGGGCAAGACCTACTAGATCTGAAAAGAGTAAAGAAGTAATGAACTCTGGCGGATCTCTGAAGACTGTACCGAGTTGATATGAAGCCCTTGCTTGGCAAGTCCATCTACGCAGAAATTCCCCTCTCTCTAGCTAGCAATGTCGAAAATATCTCTCCCAGTCTCTAGCAAAGAGATCGCGATATTCATCAATAAGAAGTCCATTGCATTGGGCTCAAGCTCTCTATCCGCCGAGTTGCTGATCTTAAGAACTGCCTGGCCATCTCTCTCGCAAACTACCTTTCTCTAAGCCTCGTCCCAAGCTAGACTCAGCCCATATCTTTTGCCTTGTCATTCTGATACAATATTATGAAAGGAGCTCCCCATCCCCAATTTAGTTGCTAAACCTAAGCTATCAACCATCTCTCCTCTGCCGATCTTATTAGGTTAGGCCCCCTGCATCCGATTTATGGCGCTCTATCAGCAAAGGAGGGAGCTAAGGTAGTGGTATTCGCCTTTGCAGCTCTTAGTGAAAAAGGAGCTCTGCCATCTCTATCAGCTAGTTAGCTAGCCGCTCTTTCCCTAGTCTTAGCTAGTCTCATTTTCCTTCGGCTTCTTGTAAGGCTCACTTCACTTCTGGCTTCTGGCCAGGCATAGAATCGAATTCCTTGCCTTTCGGTCTTCTTGTTCCTGGCTTTCAGCTTGAAGACAAGACTACGTAATAACAATAACAATCCACTCTTTCTTCTTTTCTTTCGTATTCCTCTTTTCTGTAGCAATCAGCCCTCTTCAAGCGATCTTCTATAGGAGAGCCTATATGAAGCAAGAAATCCAGCCTAGCAGAGTCAGCATTCCATCTATCAATCTAGCACTCTAGTCTTTATGGCGCAATCAGTTAATCAATTGGAGAATGGGGGCTGGGGATATTGAATCTTCTTCGTTATTGCCTGTTACTCCTGTTTGTTTCTTCTGATTCCAAAATGGATCTTTCTATTGCTTTGAGATAAGGGAAACGTTCTTGTACTATTCATCCCATCACTCCATTTCTTTCCTTTGCTTTGAAGGCCTCTCTCCTTCCTACAGGTCTCTTGCTCTTTCTTCTGCAAAAAGAGCCTAAAAGTCTACGGGAGGCCCTTGCTCATCCTGAATGGAGAAGGGCTATGGTTGAAGAGAAAGAGGCACTCCAAAAGAATGGTACCTGGGAACTTGTTCTATTGCTTGAAGGGAAAGGCCCTACTTTACTTATGATGAGGGAGAGGATGACCTATAGGAGGGGGGTGTATACTCTCTTTTAGTTGTCTGAACATTCGAATATATTTTTATAGTTTAGTTTATATTCCTATAGATAGGATGATATGAGGTGGTACTTTTCCCTTTCATCTTTCTATAGCAAAGAGCAGATATCGATCGTATGCATCCTATCTTATGTTGAAATTCCATTTTAGAGAATGGGCTATATGTCACTTCTAGTAGTCAAAGGGTAAGGTTTGGAACCCTAAGAGCAGATTCCATAGATGCCTAAGAGCGGTAATTCCGCATCTGAAAACAAGCCATTCTAGAACAACCGAGGGCATGTCCCCTGGCGGATGAGAGAGCAGCTCCTTCTGTGCATCTTCCTTATTTAGCTGCGGGAACGAGTGCTGTGCTTGCCCCGACCGATACCACCATTCATTACCGTGAACCAGCCCCTCCTATAGGCAGGTCTTTCTTCTTTAAAGCCTGGAGCTGGTGTATGAGTTTATTACCCCCTTTTTTCCTATTTCTTATAGTAAGGAAGTTGAGATGAGAAAGTCAGCGTGCTGGTTATAGAGAGAGCTCCCACGGGATAGAATAGTGAAGTTTACTTTTGCCCGTAAGAAAGTGAGAACCCTATAAACCCTTCTGACGAATAAGCAACTAGCTAACCCTTGATAGAGTCACTTTCTCTTTTTCTTTATTCCGAGTGTCAACACAACAAGAAAAGAATGAAGATTGGCCCTTTAAGACTAGGGCTAGGGTTAGTCTTAAAGAAGTTCTAATTTAGATCATTTAAAAACACTGGGGTTCTAATAAAACATAAAAGAAATGATTTCTTAAACTTGTCTTACAGCCTAATCTTAATTCTCCCAATCGTATAACAAAGGCAGCCAACTTCAAGTCTTAATTGGTTTCAAAGTCCCTGCGGATAAGCTACCAAAGCTTTTACCAACGATAAAGGGACGAGAAATAAAATAAAGTATTTAAGATTTCTTTCTTGTTTTTTCCTTTTGTCCCTCTGGAAGTGGAATAATAGAATATGCCTTCGCGGTGCGGTATGAGCGGACATGGGCTAATCCCTGGGTCTGGGTGGTATGGCGAAAGCTGTGGGAGAGTCCGAATATTATGTTGGTTGTAGGATTAGAAGCAGCTAAAGAATCCGCATCTGTTGAAGTAATGTCTGAAATAAGAATGTCATATGTAGTTGCTCTATCAGTCTCGGCCAACGCGTAAAGCCAGTTAATGATTCATGAATTGAGGATGCCAAGCCAAGATAGAATCTTCTTAGTCTGGACTACAATGATCTAAAGTAGCTATCGTACTTAGAGTTAGGAGCGAAAGTAGCCAAGAGAGAGCCCCAAGGGGAGAAGTCAGAAGTATCCTAGTTCGTACTTCCTTGATAGGTCGCCCTTCCTTGTTGTCTTGTCTTTGAGTTGAATCAGAAGCCTCGAATGGTTGCTCTGATTCTGTGTTCTCTTTGTTGTTTGAGAGGGGATAACCATCTTACTAGTTCCCACTTCCGGGTATAGGAGTTGAGGAGCACGCCCTTCCACTAAAATGCCGGTCTTGGTAAAAGAATATCCCCTCCTGCTAGCGGTGTAGCTGTTCTGCGTCACTTCCGGCTTTAAGAGAATACACCTCTTAACTGAGAGTTCCTACAAGCTTGTTCTTAGTGTTATAGTAGTTCTTGAGTTCAGTTAGCGACTGATCCAAGGGTATATCTATCAGCTATGAGTTGAAGGAGCTAGACTGTAGTTCCTGTGCTTCCCGCCCGAACGCAGCAGATTCTCGAACAAGAGCATACAATTGATATGAGTTGACTAGCCTTACTTGCCTATCGGGAGAAGACCCCAGAACTAAACTTTTCTTTTAATCAGGTAGTCTCGGATCACCACGGGGGCATCCAATAGTTGGTGGATGGTTACCCAGGGATCCATTGCTGTACTCCAGTACCAGTGGACAGACCGAAGCCAATCCTGCGTCCACCTCCTGAGAATTTACCACTCAAGGAAGTCTTTGGTTCCTTCAGAAAGATGTAAATCTTCTTGAGGTAACCTCAACTCCTTGGGTTTCAACTCCTTACGTAATAGGTCTATAATAAGGCCCCAACTAGTTGGGTCAAGAGGTAACCCACGTCCTAACCAAGGGTAGGACTGACCGTGTATACATGTTTAAAAGTATCTCTACCTTAAGACTTCTAACATGGCCGATTCTAGATAGAGAGCGCGGTAACCCTACTCTACAAAAAGTGGAAAATCTCTTCATAGGGTACTGTAGCTGTACAGCCATAGTACCATAGGGATGGTGAGAGTTCATCAGAGCCCGAATTGATGTGAAATATCCTTACTCCAATTACGAACCCTGAACCTCTTTGCGAATTCAGCTGAACCTTGATGGGAAATCTGAGATTTCTGATAGGAAATAGAAAGCCCCAAAACATTACCTTAGAATAAGGGATTTATCCCGTTACTGAAGGAAAGACCCCCATTTCATAGCGCCTGGGGAACGCAAGTTTGATCGAGGATTGGAGAGGAGAGGTGGAATGGAAGAAAAGGCTCGGGATGGATTTAGGAGTCTTTGTGCGAGCCGTATGCGGTGAGAGTCGCACGTACGGTAACGAGGGGGGTTCGCGTCTATACGTGTAGTGTGGTGGTTGGGCCTACCCACCCTATTTGTTCCATGATCTATGGGTCTACTGGAGCTACCCACTTCGATCAATTAGCCAAGATTTTGACCGGATACGAAATCACTGGTGCTCGATCTAGTGGTATTTTTATGGGGATTCTATCTATCGCTGTAGGATCCCTATTCAAGATCACTGCAGTTCCTTTTCGGGCGGCTGTAGAACGGACGGCCGCCTATAGGTGGTAGGGTAGGGTGGGTGGTACCGCTCAGATTGCGGCCAATCTTCCTAACCGCGCGCGAGCCGGGCTTAGAGCGCGTGAAACTCATCACTATCTCGTAAGGGCGTTGAGACCATAGCATGTTAAACGAAAGCGCCGCTTTCTCTGTAGTGTTGTCACACAGCTGCCCGCCTAGAAGAGCCACTCGCTCTGTAGTGTTGTCACACAAGATAAGCACGCCGCCCGCCTGCTGGCCGGGCGAATCGAAGTTCTCTTCCGGTCAACTGTCCACCCAGTCAAGTGCAAAAAACACAGTAGAATCACGCAACGCACGCTGCTGGTGTGCTTCCTGCCCGCGAGGAAAGAAGAGCGACAAGGTTTAGTTCAGATTTGACTGTTTGCAGCATGGGAGCGGATTACCCAAAAAATCCCTGGGAACAATGAAAAAAAAGATATCTCGGTAACGAAAACTAAAGGGGGCTGTATTGGCGAGATCCAACGGTGAACAGCTGTCCAAAAGAAAAACCGCCTGGAAGTCCGAGGACCTTTAGTACCGTACCCTACCCCCGAACCAGCAGCCTTTGCGCCAAGCAAGACCGCCCTTGTCCTTTCTCCATTCCGCCTCCTTCTTTGCTTTGTTCCAATAGAGTCTAAGGCAAAGCAAAAGTGGGTTCGTATGCCTACTTTACCTACTTGACGAAAGGGAACGAACTTTGTTTCGTTTCCGGGTTTATGGATTGGATTCTGTCAGCGTCACGACATAATCAAAAGGAAGGAGTGACGCTTTGGTTACCGGCAAACGCTTCCAAAGGCGACCCTCTCGAGTTTCCGGCTGTTTCCTAGATTGAAGTAGCCTTTCTTTCGTCGCCCTACCAAACGAAAGAAGTCACTATCAAAAAGCTCGCCCTACTGAAGTACCAAAGGTGCGCTCCGCCCGGTGACTAAGAAATTGGTTTGCGCTTTGAAGTGATGAGGTCGCAAAGAGGGAAGTAGGGCTCCTATTGACTAAAGGTTTGTTCTTCGGTTTCCTTTAGAATGAAAGTCGCTATGAAGCCCCTACTACTTCTTCTATTATATTATACTGACTTTGTTTGATTAAAAAGGCGAACCCCAACTAGTCGTATGGGGTGGGGTGCTTGTGGTAAGCTGCCTTGGATATGAGTATGAGGAATTCCTAAAAAACAGGCAAAGTCCGGTATTTGACGAAGATCTTTCTATCAATAGATAGGATTTAGTGTTCGATATAGGGGATAGGATCCATCTGCTCTTTCTCTCTCCATTTTTTAGAGAGAGAGAGCAGATAAGATATAACGCTAAAAAAAAGGGGATAAAGGATACATAGACATCTAAGGGGATGTCTATTCTATTCCTCTTTAGAGAGAGTAGAGAAAAAAAGATAGATGAACGAGATCTCTTTTTTCTATCTATCATTGATTCAATCTATGAATCAAGTCGAAAGACTTCTTTGGGTTCCCCGAAGCCCCGAATGGATTGTGGATCGTTTCTGCCAACGAAATGAACGCGGAGCCCGTTCCGAATGCTTCTCCGATCCGGAAGTTCTCGCGAAGAGAATAAGATGCTGCTCCCCTCCCTCTGTCTTTTCTCGCTTGGCTAATCTTCCCTTCTAACGCGGGCCGGGCGCTTAAGTAGTTAGGGGGCGCGGGAGGAAGAAACCTAAGAGAAGAGCGTCTTCTCTCTCTTAGGTTTCTTTTTTTTCAGTGCAACACAGGAAAGCGCCCTCTTTTTGTCATCCCCGCAGCTTTCCAGATTTTGTATTGAACGTATGGCGTAGCTAGGATCTTCAAATCATGTTTGAGCCTAGCCTATCCTATGTTCAAACCAACCAAACCCACCCCCTATTTGATTGAATGAATAAGGCTGGAAAGAATGCCCGCCAAGTTCAGATAAGGGAATGCTTCCCCCAACCATTAAAGGAAAGGCTCGACGAAGGGAGGGAGATGCGGCGGGGGAAGGAAAACGCTTTCGGAGATCGAGATTTTTTTTTGTTTTTCATCGAAGAAGAAGGCCGAGGATGGCCTACGGTGCGTGTTATCTGAAGGGAACACGCTTTTTCGACCGCGGTGGTATGATTGCCGGGCCCTCTCCTCGTTCCGCCCGCTGGCCTATTGGGATAGCAGCCTTCGGGCTTTGCCTGCCCTTTTTTTCTCGGCCCGGGAAAGCGCTGGCAACAACAGAAAGGAAGGGGTCCATGTAGCTGCTGCGTCCGCCCCCTTCTTAGTCAATGGGGCAGCAGGTTCGGCATCTACTAAAAAAGAGAGAATCCACTTGAGATAACCACGCCTCTGCTAGGCAGCGTGTGGAATGGCCAAGAGCGGACCTTTTTGGATATATAATCAAAAGAGTGGAGTTACGGGAACAGCCGTCTGATGGAAAACTACTTTCACGTTCGGTTCAGAGAGCACTTTTTTTTCGTCGAGAATTCTTCGTTCCCTTTCGTGTGAATTCCCCAGCGGCGAATTCAAAACTTTTTTGGCCCTATCTATTCCATCTCTCGAGCCCCGAAGAAAACCCCCCTCCCCTTCGGACTCCATATCTCTTTTGACTCTATATATGTGGGCACCTGATATCTATGAGGGTTCACCCACCCCGGTTACAGCATTCCTTTCTATTGCGCCTAAAATTTCTATTTTTGCTAATATTTCACGTGTTTCTATTTATGGTTCCTATGGAGCTACATTGCAACAAATCTTCTGTTTCTGCAGCATTGCTTCTATGATTTTAGGAGCACTGGCCGCCATGGCCCAAACGAAAGTCAAAAGACCTCTAGCTCATAGTTCAATTGGACATGTAGGTTATATTCGTACTGGTTTCTCATGTGGAACCATAGAAGGAATTCAATCACTACTAATTGGTATCTTAATTTATGCATTAATGACGATAGATGCATTCGCCATAGTTTTAGCATTACGGCAAACCCGTGTCAAATATATAGCAGATTTGGGCGCTCTAGCCAAAACGAATCCTATTTCGGCTATTACCTTCTCCATTACTATGTTCTCATACGTAGGAATACCCCCGTTAGCCGGCTTTTGTAGCAAATTCTATTTGTTCTTCGCCGCTTTGGGTTGTGGGGCTTACTTCCTAGCCCCAGTGGGAGTAGTGACTAGCGTTATAGGTTGTTGGGCGGCCGGAAGGTTGCCACGAGTAAGTCAGTTTGGGGGACCGAAGGCTGTTCTCCGTGCACCGGACACGTAGCTTACCGAATCCGTTGCGACACCGATGGGAATGCATGCTACGAAAGATAGGGTCGAGTCTGAAACATCAACCGTCTACTCAATATCCTTGTACGAGTCCACAATCACTACACGAGATGAACCTTGGTTTGGTGAATGGAAGCCTTAGGTGTAAAAAAAAGGACTCCCAGTTACTGCGCGCGATCGTATACTGAGGTGCTCCCCGCCGGTTGTTGGAACGACGCGAGCCGGGCCTCCATTCAGAAAGATGAAGGGTCCAAATGAAAGTAAAAAAAAAGAGGGGGTTACAAATTCCCCATCTCATTGGGGGCGGAAAACGAATCGACATCTCGATGTGATACAGCCTTTTCTATTCTATTTTAGTTGGGAAAGAACGGCGAAGTCCATCCGAACCGTCCAATGAAGAATAAGAGGAGAGCAAAGCGCCAATGGCGCGCGAAGCGCATGCGAAACGGGCACGGAGAAAAATCAGTGTGGAGGATAAGCAGCCGAGCTCATTCCCTTCGCTTCCTGGGCCCAAAGCAGTGCAGTCTTTCCTGGCCAAATCCTTGATTTGGGGCGCTACGCTACTTAACTATACTATAGAAATCCATTTTTTTTAGTCATATATATATTAATAGATAGATAGATCCATCCATCTATCCTATCCGATTTAGATTTTTATATCTAAAAAAGAATCGATTTCATTCAACGTTTGATTCAAAGAACTGCGCTTAGCCCCCCCCGCTCATGAAACGGCTCTGCTGCAATGGATGGCAGAGGGTCCGTAGTACCAAAAGCACTGGAGTGGTCCAGTAGCCGGGAAGGGGCCTAGAAGTGCCTACTACTACACCACACTACACTCGGCTCTACACATTTACAGAGCTAACCCCTGTCCAGTCCCTGGCAGAGTTAAGGGGGCTTCCATCCTTATTCCCTATCCCCTCGCCCAGGCTAACGGGGCCTTATTCAGGGGGGGAGAGTGGAGCCCCGAGAAGCACTGTGGAGAGGAAGATCCTTGGCCCCTCCTCATTCTCTACAGGGTTCCAAACCTTTCTTCAACATAGGTGACAACGAGCGGGGCAGAGATCGAACACGAGAATAACAAGCTCGCCTTCCTTTTTGTTGGATCATTTTGATAGAGAGGGATGGAGAAAGTGGACAAAACAGACTCGCATTTCCCAGTCGAAAAGATGGGTTCCTTTTTCGTCTTGCATTTCTCATCGAACAAATACGGAAAAAGAATCATATTGAAAACGTTCCTAACCCACCAACCCCTTCCTTCGTAGAGCCGTGTATTGTAATCCGAACCTGCCCGGAGCGAGTCTCCCATAGAGGCAAGTGAAGTTGGTGAGCCGTATGATGGGCAACTATCTCCTGCGGTTCGGAGAGGACTCAGCTGTTAGTTAGTACCCCCTTTCGGGGTGGACCTTTCACTCTATTTTATTATATACGCTTAGCGAAAAGAATGTTTTTTGATACACCTAGGACATGGATTTTATATGAACCAATGGATCGTGACAAGTCCTTACTACTAGCAATGACTTCGTCTTTCATTACTTCATCCTTTCCATATCCCTCTCCCTTGTTCTCAGTTACTCATCAAATGGCACTCAGTTCATATCTTTAAGTTCGATCATTGACAAGGTTCAAAGAAAGGGTGGGCAGAAGTTCGCCTTCCAAGAGAGGAGACAGGAGACTCATGGCACTTGTGGCTGTTGAGGGCCATCCAGTTGCTTGCTTATGAGAGCAGGAAGCTGAACGGAGCCGAGAGGCTCTACGCAGTACATGAGAAAGAACTGCGGGGAAGACCAGCCATAAAACTTGATAAGGAAAGATAGAAAACTAGCAATACTGGGGAATTTTTATGATAGACAGGTAACTCAAAATCTTAGTCGGGAGGGAAGGCTAGTAAGCTAGCGAACCAAGGGGCAAAGAAAGGGCTTATTAAACTACTTAGAGATAGATTCTCAGTTCCGTGCCTATAGTCATTCCTCTCTCTGGTAGCAATCCAGCTTTATCCTAGAATATATAATGCTTGAAGTTCCCAGTGAGGTAAGACAGTATATCAGTCTCCGGATAGTAGGAGTCTCTTTTACTTCGTTTCTCCGATAATCAGTTTAGGGCAAGCGAGCTAGTTGCAGCTTCAATAGCTATAATAATACTGGGGGTTTTAGTTGCAGTTGAAGTTCAAATTTCTTTTGTTTTGATGTCTGTCGTGCCTGGTGGTTTTCTTGGTTATACCTTACCCAAGGATGTTTCCAGGTTTATTTCCAATGAAGTCTTTCAAGCAAATTTGGACAGCCGAGTCTTTACTGCCAGCTTGTACTTTCCCTCAGTCCCCTGTACTCTATCTCCTGTCTAGTATTCCCCATCAGTCTACCTTGACGTTGGCAAAGGATAGACTGCTGAAATACCTCTTTCTTCCTCTCGAGCCGTCCAGTGAAAAAGCCTGTCTTAGCTTAGGAGACCCCTCAGACAAGGTCAATCCAGTTGAAGTTTATTCTTTTTGTTTGCCAGGCTAGTTGCCTTCTTTGGTAGGCCAGTTGAAGAAAAAAGTGCTTAGATAAGAATTTTTCGTGCCAGGAGCAGCCGAACAAGTGCCATCAAGTTACAAGTTATTTAGGAGATTTTTCTTTTAGTAATCTCCTTATTATATAATAGAAGTGCTATATCCTTAGAATTATGCTGTCCCCATGGTATAACCCTCTGGCAGGACGTGGGCCTCTTTCCCGCTCCTTTTTTTAAATTGCTCTTTTCTAATCTAATAAGCAACTGCTAAGTGCTTTGCTGTCGGTGCAGCCGAGCCAATTGGAGTGGCTTTCGAAAATGTCAGTCTAGTCAAGTTTCCTTACCTGGTGGGGTCAAGCATGGGATTCTTCTCAACAGAGCTGATTCAATCGGGTACTTTTTCCTTAACTATTTCCCGCCTTCTTGAGCCATTTTGAGTGCTTCTCGCTGCTGAGAGGTCTAAGCCCTACCTATTTACGTGGGGCGGCTAACGATCATTCTTTCCCCTGTACTTTACTAAATAACTGGTGCTCGCGCACCCGCTTTTTCTTGACCTTGCCTTTTAGACCTTGCTTGCTTTAGTCCTACTATCCCTGGCTCTTGAAATCTTAGACTATCTTAACTACAAATACTTAAGGTAATAAGCATTCTATTCTTGACTCTAGATGATCTATTGAGTAAGTCACTCGTTAAGTAATAATAAGTAATATCACAAGAACCAGTCATTGGAATTTCTTCCCTGAAACTGATTTCTTTGGTACAGCTCGAAGAGACAGAAGATTAGAGGAGGGCAGATGAGATGACACTCAAAGCACTTATACTCTAAACCCTGGGACTGGTACTTCAATTGGATGGGCTGGACCAAGAGAAGAGGGAAGCAACTTCCATCGATCGAGTTTCAGTTGCTTTTTCTGTTGATCCAGGTGAGAATTACTAAGCCAGCCTCTGCTTTTGTCTGTCTCCAAAGGATAGCTCCTTTGTTTTAGAGCCTTTACACGAGTTCGTTGAAAAGTCGTTTTCTATCCTCAAAAGACAGTTCCTCGTCTCTGTCGTCGTATGCTTAACACATGGTGTTTAGAGGGCCAACTATAGGGGGTGAGTCCAAAGAATGTGTGTTAAGCGCATTTAGCGATTTATTCGAACACGGGACACCAGCCTTGAAGAAGGGCCGGGGTTCTTTTTTTAATAGAGTTTCAAGGGCTCCTGGTGCAAGAACAAGACCAATGAAATGGGGTGCCACTACGTGTGAAAATTTGTATATATGAATTTCCAGACATTGGCTTATGACAGCTAGCCTGACACCTATCTTTAAGAGCATGCCCCGGGAACAGAGCAAAAAGAAGCTCTTTGTGACCACACTACAGAATCTTTCGTTTCCTATGGTCTTTCGATCGCTTCAAAGCCGTACCCGGGTGGACTCGCTTCCCTTTATCATTTGTTCTTCCTTATTGTAGAACTGTTGAAGTGGTAGATCTTCTTGTAACATTTCACTATGGTTATTCTGAATTCTATCATTGATAGAGTGGATTTCAATTTCCCGTATGTTGCTGCTTTCTTTCAGTCCTCCCCTTCCATTCTTTGCATTCCCTCTGGCCCTTACTTTCTTTTACTCCTTATGGCATCTGGTTTCAGTGTAAGCTGGATTCCCACGAAAAAAGGCAGCGGTAATCTAATAATAGAATAACAGGGCGAATGGTGACTCCAAGAACCTGGGCCTGGTGAAATCTTGAACGCAGCCCTTCTTCATCTGCGCCTTCAAACAGGTTCCCTTCCGCCTGGTTCCTTCAAAGCAAAGAGTGAATTCGAAAACAGGATTCTTCGCAACAAGTTACCCTTTCCTCGCTTGAGAGCTAAGAAGATGCATCCCTCGTTCAATCCCCTCCTATGCTTCTGCTTTCTTCGTCTATGCCTATGCCTCCAGGGATGGAGGAAATGGACTTCTTAAGGTAGCTTTCCTCTCCTTTCCTTTTATGGAATCGTTGATACGAAACTAAGAAAAAAGGAAAAGAAATTCTTCTTTCAAAAAGAAAATTATGGGACGATTTTGATAAAGATGGCGGTTTCTAATGACCGCCGTATCTATGTATGAATCCTTGTAGAAGCTGCATCACTAATCGCGGATGTTTGGACATCTTTAGGAGTTGAGTAACTGCCAACCACCTCCTTCTTCAATGAGAGAGGACTCAACCCCCGCACGGTATGGCTTAGCATTAGTAAGTTCTTATAGAATGCGCAGTGAGGGAGGAAATATCCTATTTAAGAAGCAGCTTCTTCTGTAACAGCAAAAACAAAGGGCCGGCTATTCTTTTTGTTCAATGAAAAAGCATTCGTTCATAGTAGCTAAGAGGAATCCGAACTTATTCTTATTCAATTTATAGCAATCTCTGATTGGAAATAGCCTTGATCTCGAACATCACCTAAGCTATTTGAGCTCCTGTCTGAACTCCCCGGTAAGCCTTCCTTCTTATCTTGTCTTCGGATGAGTGAAGTGACCCATGGGCATGGGGCACGTTAAGATTTACTGTCTTATTTTTTGATTTCACGATATTCCTGTACCTCTCTGTCTTAAATGAAGAGACACCCATGCCAGCTTCTTTCCGAGATGAAGACCAGCCCTTACTCTCTACTTCAGGGGCAAATCCCTGGTGTGACGACAGAAAAAGAGCTGAGAATTTCCCGGCAAATGCAAGCGTCTCATAGTTCACATTTGATCGATTCAAACCAGCTGCTTAAAGAGCTGCTTGCTACCACTTTGTAATTGTATTAGAAGACAATAGCCCAAGACAGCTGTGGCATGCCCTGTTTACAGCTGCTTATCCTCTTCTGTCTTTCCGTCATCTCAACCTCGCATCTAAGCATCACGTTCCTAGGGACAGAGACCTTCAAGCTCTAAGGCTATCATAGTACTGCCAGCATGGTTACATCTAACTGCCTACTGGGCAAGCTTCCACTTCTTTTTTTGATTTGGCACCAGCCGAGTAGGAGCATGGGCACTGGTAAAAGATTCAATCGATCCTGTTCTGGTAACAAAGCAGTAGGCAAGCCTTAGTGGGGACCATCCATACCTCTAAGCCCGATACTTTTTCCCCTCGGATCGAAGCGCACCACGGGATGCTTTGTGAACAGCCCCCTCTGCTGGTCCCGCTGCTGTTATATGAGCTGCCCCCTCTGTTCAATACCGATACCTGTCAGATTCCATAGCTGATGAATCTCTTTCTTTTTCAACTCTTTCCCTTGATCGTCACGCAAGACGCTTTTCTGGCACAAACCTAGTAGTTATTTGTCCTGCCGATCTTGGGTGAACTGATGACACTGATGCTCCAAGACCAAGAGTTTTCACAGCCAAAGCTATTGAAGCTGCTCCCTCCCATGAATAACTGCTTTCGCACCAAGGCTTTACGCATAATAGATAAAACTCCTATCCCAGTTGATCGAGCTGAATCCACCCACTGCCGGGCAGGCTAATCCGGAGGTTTACCATCCCTTTCTATCAGACGAAATAAGGCGACAAGAACTCAGTGATCGCCTAGCAATTAATTCTTTAAGAAAAGGTTCAGTATTGAGGTACATACCTCCTTTGTAGAATCTCAAATAGAGATTGAACGAAAAATGGAGGAAGCTCTTCTCTCCTAAGGTTATTCCAGGGAGAATCTTATAAAAAAAAGGCATGAGATAAGAGGGTTTCTTTTTTACCCGCGGGGAACCTCCTTATCTCAGTCCGTGTACGAACACGATCTGAACCAAATTAGGACCCATGGAACGCACCGCAGCCCTCCTTATACAAGACTTATGCGTGCAATCTCAAATTTCGATCTTTTGTTAGAAAGGGATAGGGTGAAGGAACGAAACAGTGGATTGAGGAATGAAAGCTCGAAGACAAAGAGAACCGGGCTTTTTCTTTATAGGTATAGATTGCTGAGATGGTTCTGGAACTCACGGAAAGAGGCTTTTCTTTTAAGGGGTGCGCCCTTAACCCGATTCCGGGTGAGTTCTGGAAACGACTAATTTGGTACAAAAACAGGCTCTATGGTTTGTTTTTGATCTATCGCTATCTCCTTGACAAAAAAAAAGAGAAATGAGGAGATGGTGGGCTCTTCCAAGGATATGTCATTTCTTCCGGTTTTTTAGCAGGGTTCATTGGAGCTGTCGGAGTTAGCGTCGGGACTACCCTGTCATGCCGAATGAAGTAGGTCGCATCATTCATAGGTGTACACGACCATAGGTATGTCCCAACACTCTCCTCATTGGATGCATTGGGCTCGGTGTAACAAACTGTATAGGTATCGTACAAAAGCCCTATACTCAAGGGTTTTCTTCAACTCGCATTCTTTCATACCAAACAAGGTTCTCTCCTTCGGTAGATGGGCACTTTCGGTTTCATTCCGTTAGTTACGCTACTAAAAGACTGGTTTTCCAAGTAGGAGGAGTAGCGTCCCAAGCCCAGTCCAGTTGGTTCACGGTTAGCTTTCTATAAGCCTGCCCCTTTTTCATTCTAGTTCCGAACTAGTTTCATTCCTTCACCCCCTTACTACTAGTTGAGTAGTTTCTACTCCGCCCACTTCCAGAAGCAGAAATGGCTACCGGGCTAACTCTTTCAGACGTCGGGGAACTACTTATTGACCAAAAGGTCAGCCAGCCCCGCCAGTTTAGGAAAGCCATTCTGGAAAGCCTACTTTCTTCCTTTCGAGGCATACTACTATCTCAGTTTCTCTCCTTTGACGGTCAGATCGATCCCTTATTGAATTGAAGGGAATTCTTCTCGGAGTTGGGGTTATCTCCATTCTCTTTATCGATGAATAAGGGAGTCCGGCAGGAGACAAATAAGATTAATGAAAAGGATGCATCGAGGTTCGAAGGAGTTGTATGCATAACAAGATATCTCTGACTATGTCTCATCCATACTTGGTTAAAGTTGTTAACTCTCCATAAAAAAAAAAAGCTATAGAGCCATAACATTTGCCTTCATTGCTAAAGAATTAGCTTTATGGTTGCAGCCAGAGGATGGGCCGAAGCGCCAAGCAAGTAGGAGAGGTCAGAGTAGTGGTAGCCGACTGAAAGAGATTCGAGGCTGGGGCAGGATAGTATACGTGACGAAGAAGTAAGTAATAAAGAATCAAGAGAAATGGCTTTAGCACGGGCTTCTTAGACCAAATAATCGATGTTGAAGAAGATTAAACCGCAAAGCACAGGCAATGGGTCCGCACCAGAGAAGAAGAAAATGAAATGTCTAGAATCACCAATTCTGTATCCGAAATAGACGACTCAAGGGGCCCAGTACGCAGGGTCGAGATAATAAGAACCTTAGGCATCGGGCTGGTAATATTTATCCTCAACAGACCAAAGCGAATAGACCGTTCTCCTCCCTTGAGCTATAGCTACCCCTAACCCTTAGCCGGCTGTTCGAAAGCCAGACTAACAAGTGGAGGAGGGAGTTCCAAAGCAACAGTGACTCATGCAGTAGACAAAGTAATTTCGACTCAAAGATAAAGGAAATCCCATTGAGTAGTTCCCTATTTTTGATATCATAAAAATGAAAGAAAAAAGGCTTCTTTTGTCAGTTAGGTTAGGTGCGGAAGCCCAGTATGGGGGTTGTGTACAGTGGATGTTGTGGGTAGGGGGGTACCATCTTGGTTCAAGTGAATGCATCTGAGTTAGCAAGCAGGTCGGGTACAAGAGAAAAAGAATGTGATCTTCAGGTTCTGAGTGAGCTAGGCAGTCATTCTCCTACTCCTTTCAATGTCTGCTCCTCTTATGGAAAATAGGAAGTCGGACTTAGAATCTGCTTATTCAATCTCTTGTCCAGAGTAAAATATCACTCCACCAGGGCTGTTGGCTTTCGCGAAGCAAGAAGGATTTATAAATGCGCTACGCTAATCATCACCATTGAGTGCTGGAGCAAGAATTCTATGAAAAGGGGAGTTAGACTTTCTAAAAAGCCACTGAAATCGAGTACATCGAGATCGAGAGATCTTCGTTCGGTCTACAGGTCGCGCATCAGTCCCATATGTTCCCATCGATACAAGATTCGGAAATGATTTGTTGCAATCTTTGCTTTGACTGTGGAAGGGGAAGGAGATCTGCACTAGGCTGAAATTGGTCCTCTGTTTTCAGCATCAAGGGATAAGAGAGCACCTCTTGGATATGCAAACAAGAGAATGGGCCATACGGGTGCTTTTCTACCTTGAGATTACCATAAGATCTAAACTATGCCATCGAAAGAGAGCTTTCGTAGGTTACGTCATTCTAAAAATAGGGAATGTAGACTAAGTGATCCGTAGTTCCTTAACCACATAGCGGAAAGAAGGTTCTTAGTCTTTTCCTTCGGTACGCTAAACCTGACCTTCGCCCAACAGTTAGTTCTAGCTATGGGGAATTTGAATGAAAAGTGGGCCTTGAGCACTTCCAAATACTTGAGTGGAGTGCTCACGCCCTTTATCAAATTGATATGCTGACGCGTATAAACACTCAAAGAAGCGTATAAACGCGGAAAGTACGATTCCAAATACACCAACTGCGCTCAACAACAGGGGTTTATACTGTTTATACCAGTTCCAGTGTATCGTAGCAGTCAGTAGGCAGAGAAGGAGTCAAAGGCGAATCTCTCTTTGCCCCCCTCTTCAGTCAATGCTTTGGCTTTCGTCTCTTTTGCCCTTTTCTGTGACCAGTTTTGTATGTTAGCGCTAGGGCTATTATTAGACTTTGGTTACATGAAAAGATAACTAACAGAAAGAAAAAGAGAGCAGCCAAAACTAACATGCCACTCTACTTACATAGCACTGCCCCTATAATATGACAAAAAGGAAGTATTTAAACACCCCAAACGAATCCAATCCATGAACGAGCTAGCAGCATGGCCCAACTCACTTTCCTTGGAATACAAATCCAACTAGACCTGATGAGCTCGAGGACACTGCTTGAATACATGCTCCAATCTTTCAAGAGATTGATTACATCGGGAAAAAGTACCAATCTGACACAAATGCCTCCTTAAACGCTGCTCATTGGCATTGGTAAGCAGCCGGTTCCAACACAACAACCACAAGAAGTCCCTATTTAGTTTATCAAAATAATTACAGACTCTTGTGGGTAGATAAGTAGTATGCATCGTGTATACTGGGATTGACTGAGTCACAGACTGAATCAACGTAGCCCTGCCTTCCATCTCGCTAACTTAGTCTAGACTCTACTTAAAATATAAGCATAAAGATTACTGCGTCTGCCGAAAAATAGGCACCAAAAAAGATCTTCCAAGATCAGTCACCTTAGAAAAACCACAATCTGAACTAATAGATGCTGATATTTCCCAAGGGAAATTATGGGAAGGAAAGATATCTTGGACTTTGCTGGGTGAATTCTTTGGCCTGAGCTTGCACAAAAAAAAGCTGCTTACAAGAGTCTGACCGAATTTGAGCAAGTGAAGCTTTAGCAAATAGAAGCTGGTCGAAAGTGAAAGTCAAGTCTTTAGATCGAAAGCCAATTCAAGTATCTGCTGCAGTGAAAATCCTTCTTTGAGACTGTATCTGAATAGTCCCAGATTCAGAGTGAGTGAGAGTGACGGATGCTGCCAAGGATGCTGTAGCAGCAGTGAGAGTCGGGGAAACTAAGTTCACATTGACTGTAACTGAGTAACTGATGAGTCACTGAGGTAACTAGCTGTACTGCGTAACGAACATTTTCTCAGTTAGTGAAGGAGAACAGTAGGGATTAATTCTGCTGGATTTGGTAATTGCTCTAACTGAGTCTCTTGGGATTCGATTCGGGACCTTTCCCACCTCCCTCAGTTTTTAGAATGAATTTCTTTTATCCTTTTTATTTTAAGCGTACTTAACCTGAACCCTGTCTATGAGTAAAGCAATCTTTGGAATCTTTCCTAATCCGCTTTCTCTTTTTCTTATGCCTTGGGAGCCCAGTCTTTAGGAGAAGCAGCTGCTCACTCGTGACTAAGGAATGAATGCCTGGTTATGTCAAACTATCCTCAATCTCTTTCCCCTATCGGAGTTGGAGATAGGTACACGCGTAATAAAAGAAAGCTTTGACAGATCCATCGATCACGTTAAGTGCACATAGCCCCTATCGGTTGGTCGCTTTTCGCCCTACCTCTTTCGCTAAGACCCTTGTCCTGTCCCTAGATATAGCAGGTTTAGGAACCTATCATAGAGATTGTGTGCCAAGAGTGGGACATTTCTCTGAATAGTAAAGGCGTAAAGGCTCAACTAGAGATCTTCTTTCGGTTCTTCCTTTTCTAACCTGAGAGACCCGCTACTCCGTTTTTTCCATTCGCTACTTTTTGTAATTGCTGAAATTGGTGGAAATGGATCCTATCTATTTAGCGTGGTTCTTCTCTAAAGGAACCCTCGGGCGAAAAAAATCATTCTTCTTCTGATATCTTTCTTTGTCTCCTCGGTTCCTGGGTGAAAAGGGGTCGATGAAAGTTCTATCTACGAGTCTATCGGAGAGCCAGTCGGTACGTCGTTACGGATTCATAGCGAAGCCCTTTCTCCTCTACCGAAGGAAGGAACTCGGCTTGGAAGCAAGTCGGTCAATCTCGTAAGTAGACTTTCCTTGACCTGTACAGCTAGTAGGCGGATAAATTCACTCGTGAAATCAAAAAAGAGCGTAATATCGAGGGAAGGACCAGTCCCCGACTAACTAATAGGGATGGAGGCAAGGGAAGTTGCTCTTACGAACCCTTTAGTCTAAAACGAAGAGATTCTTTCTTTATTTATGCTGTTACCTGAAGTTCAAGGATGAAAGGGGAAGCGAAAACAGGCCTGTGTTCAGCATATAGCTAGCCTTCTTCTCTTATCTAATTGTTGCTCCTTCCCCTGTCTACTATTCGTGGAGCTGATCCGTCTCAATCAAACTATAACTTATTTCATTTCGTTTGGTCAATTGAGAAAGCTCATCCCGGGAATACCCTAAGGAGAGCAGAGTGGCCATTTCATTCAGCACTATCTCAACATACATAAGCCCAGCAGACGTAGGCTTCTAATGGGTGATCGCATTCCGCAACTGTAACGGATTCACCCTAGGTGTTCTTCCCTCTGGTCCTCGGCAACCAGCAAGTTTCTCCTTCATCGGACAATCTCGTGCCTGAGGAGGACTCTTACATACAAATGAAAGAGCCAGAGTCCGCCTTAGAAGGCCTTCTTTGCTGTCCATCTGTGTGAGAGGCATTCTTCCACTTCTGGCCCGATTTCTTCTTGTCAATTTCAACCCCTCTGTTGTGCACTAAGAACTTTAGGAAGTTTCCTGCTGTTACGCCAAATGCACATTTTTACGGGTTCATCTTCAAGCCGTGTTCTCGCGCTCAAACACTGTCTTGAGATCAGACAAATAACCCGAAGAAACAGGGAAAGACTTCACAACTACATCGTCAATATACACCACCTCTACGATGTTGACAATAAAGTAATGGAAGATGAGGTTCATTGCTCGCAGGTAGGTAACTATAGCGTTATTCAGACCGAAGGGCATCACCTGCCAGCAGAATAGTCCGTCCAACAGCACCCGGACAACGGAACGCTGTTTTTGCCTCGTCCTCTTTGGAGATGAAAAAAAGGTTATACCCTAAGTGACCATCCATGAATGAAAGAATTGATTGCCCATAAGCTCTGTCCACTAACAGATCAGCGATTGGCATTTGGTTCTCGTCTTTTGGTGGGGCAACATTGAGATTCCGGAAATGCATTCTTTCCCCCCAGCCCTTGCTCTGGGCTTTTTGTTGGGGCAAAAATACGATACGATAAGGGGATCTAATGCGAACCTTGACGCCCGACGGGCGATAAAGGTAAGGTAAGGGACAGAACCAATGCTGTGTGGAAAGATGCAACGAGGAAACCTCTTCCCGTCCCGGTCGAAAGCCGTGCAAGCAAAGACGTTAGAGGATACTGCATCTCGTAACGGTAGAAAGAGGAAAGGCTAAGCGAAAAAGAAGAATTGCATGTGTTAAGCAAAGCACGCACAATTGAACAAAAGAAGATCAAACTCCTCAATAGTCAGATAGGATCGTAGGCGTACGGTGACCGGCTTCGCGAGACCATTTCGATCTACACATGGCGTTGCTCTATTGGGCGGTGGCTTATCGAAGCAAATCCCGTACTTGAGAAGATCAGCAATAAAAAGACCTGCCCTTTCGGTGAAGTAAAGTTGCTTTCTTCTCATACGAGATTTCTAGTTGGATGAAAACAGCGCTCCTAAATGAGGCCTCTCCGGACAATTCAAGAGTTTATTTTATTAAGAACTTATTCTTTCTTTTTAGAATATAGGAAGGAGATCTGACTTCTTAGAAGGAGATGAGCTACCTAGACCTTTGTATGTACGGGTCTCGGTAATTGAAGAGATAAGATAGGAAAAAGACAGAGGAGTACGCGAAACTGCCATTCTATGCTCAACCTTCTGACCACGAACACCAAAGACAGATAAATAGAGGACTTGAACCTGTAATGTGTACTTAAGGGCTAGATAGACAGATGCCTTCCTATCTTCCTTCTTTACAGGACCAAAAGATGGATAGATCTAATACGTGAATTGTTTTGATCACAGGTAGCGAAACCAAGAAAGAAAGGATTCGCGAGTGGTGCCTCTTTCCTATCTATTTTCTGATATTTCTTCGCCAATACCTTTTTTTTAGCTTTCCTTTAGTACTTTTTCCCAGTCCACGCCCAATCAGAGTAGTCAGTGTGCCTGCTCCGTCCCGAATAGACGAAATGGATGCTTTAGGGGAAGGAGGGACTTCACTAAAGATGGTCTGTCTGCGCGCCAGGAAGGGAAGGCTTCCGTGCAGGTAGTTCAAGGCTGAGGTCAAGCTATGGGCGCAAGGAGGTCTAGTAAGTTCCTTCTTTGTCTTTTGCTTGTCATTGGATTGGAAGCCGCGGGCGATGCCATCTTCAACTATAAATCGAATATGAAAAGGGCGAACTTACTGAAGAATCGGTGACTAAAGCGCTTTTCTGGTAACATATTCCTCCTCATTAAGTGGCTGCACACACCGACAGGTGCCCCATTTACCCAGAGTAATGAGACTATGTATAGGTATAGCGGTCACTTGACCGCCTATTAATGAGATAGCTTCAAATCCAAGACTTACCTGTCTCCCCTACCCCTCTGAGATTCATCTTGATTGGATTTGTCTTTCTCGGAACCTTCCCTTACCTTTTCTTCTCTAAAAATATTTCGTATTAGTGCAAGGGGGCCTTCTTTCTTTAAGTTGTAATGGCACAAGAGGACGATTCTAGGCTTCAGATAAGCAAACAAACCTGTGCTCCCTTTTTCCAGTTGTAGCAACTCAAGTCCGTAAGCGGGTTCAACTGAAAATCCAAGGTTTTCTCGAATCAATAAAAAGAGAATAATAAGGTCAAATCTTGCTATTCCACCTTTCGCTGCTAGTTAGTGGTCTTGCTGGTGGTAATGAAATTCGAAATTCGTCTTGGCTCCCACCGAACCTCTTCTTAGAGCCTTTCCTTGCCCAAGCAAGGGCTATGCTATAAGAAGAGAAGGAAAGGCGGCTTGGTTTAGGGAACCTGCCCCCTCAGTCGCTTTAGAGAAGACTCCACTCTCAATTTGACCCATCTGGCTAAGCACCGTCACCTCTCTGTCTCCAGCCATAAAGTTCTATTCTACGAGAATCCAAGCAGCAGTTCCACCAACTTGCATCTATTAGTGTTGGGGTTGGGGTACGGGACGCAGAAGCATAGGGAGTGATAGCAGCAATGGATCCTGATCTGGTTTTCTCAAGACCAAGAGCATTCCTACCTACGGGATTTCGATGTTGAACAACCAATGGTGGAGGCAGTTGATCAACATCAGCCAATTACTAATTACTAATTCATAATTACAAGACAGGCGCCGGAGTGAAAGGTAGGGCTTCTCTATAAGGTGATCGATGAGCTCTTTCGATTGATTCTGACTTCCAGTCCGGGTTCTGTGCTTGCTCGATAGTAGTTGTAGTTTGAGGCTCAACATATAGGATCTTCAGTTGTGCTCTTGCATTTTTTCTTTCATCTGATTGGAGGTCAAGGGGGATCTTGTTCTGACTTGGCTGATTCAACAAGGGAAAAAAGGCTTTTTTTTTTTCCTTGATCTGATCTTTCTTATGTCTGCTCCTGTCTTGTCGCCTGAATTCAGCATACTCCATAGTCTTCATCTTTGTCCTCTATGCTTGAATTTAAGCTGAAATCCCGGAATTCAATATCAAGATCAAGGGTTGAATCTTGCGTAAAGGCGTTGTGTACAGGTAGGCAGGAAGAGATAGTTGCTCGCAGGCCTCCAAGTGATGAATTGCTTTGATCCAATCTGCCTCCTAACCATTGCAGGTGCATAGCTAATGGCTCCCCACAGCCGGAACCCTTCGGTTTTGCCACATCTGTATATCACATCGCATGGAGCCATCCAGGGTGCTCTCCACACAAGACTCTGATCGTCCATATGGCTGAGGATTTCAATCCACTCCAGGTTGCTGTATGTAAGGTCCCGGCCACTGACTTGAGAAAAAGTCTTTGATTTGAATTCTATTCTATTTTCTGGGAAGTAGGGTCTCGTGAATCTGTCTTTGATACACTTGAGATGGCTCTGCATCCAGATGTCTAATAATGGAGCACATCCTACAAATCGCCCTTCTTCCTCAGTTCTGCAATGATTCAAAGACCGGAAAGTCTCTGCAAGGATAACTGGTATGGGATTGACTCCATGCTTGAGCTGAGAGAAGAGATTGATAACCGACCATCCACATATCCTATAGCTTAACATCTCTGGCAGCTAGTTTCGGGTGTAAACTCCTAAATCCATTGAATCCGGATCCTAATCCTACTGGCCTTACTCAAACAAAAGCACCAAGACTTAGCCCCTAGCTAGCACAGAACAGACACCATAGGAAAGGGCACACCAAACCATTTTGGAACAAGGTCACCCTCACCACAGAAGAGTCTAAGCTTTGCCCCAGGTAACTTCTATTTCCTTTATTTTGGCACTGAAAAAGTCTATTTATACGTCTAGTAGCTTGAGACTGCCACTCGACCCCCTAAGCATCATGTCCCTCTTCTTCTGGTGAAGCTGCTCTCTGCCCAATCCCTTGAAGTTTGGCTTTCCTGGCTAATAGTCCGACTTGGCTGGCTTTTCTGGGAATCTGTCTGAAGGCTCATCTGTTTACCCGAGCTTGCTTACCTTCCTTTGGTTGTGGAAACCCGCCTGAAAAGAAAGGCTAGCTTAGTTACCTCCCGGCCCTACCTGATAGTTACCTTGGCGGAGGATTGGCGTAAGGAGCAGGGATTCAAACTGCTTATTCATTCACCCTGGAAGGAGCAGATTCTCGAGTGGACGCCCTAAAGCGCTCATGCTATCATACAGATGCCAAATCTCTTACTGATCCCTTTTCACCGACTTCGCTTCAACCGGGCTAGGAGCTTCTCTTACTTCACCGGCTCGCTTTCTTGTGGAAAGATTCGCTCTTTCGCAGTTGTCCGGTCTTGCTTGATTGAAGATTCGACTATTTAAGAGCTCGGCCTTGAGCCCTACCTAAATCAATTCCCTTGCTTGAATCGAGCCGCCTCTAGACTAGCAATTCCTTTCCCCGACTCGGACATTCAGCATCTTCTTAACCGGCAATCTCCTTTGGTGGTCTACCTTTCCTTTTTGCAAGCGCAGGTTTAGCCTCATAATCATAAGGAGTAGGAAAACCTCTTTAGATAGAGTAGCGGGTACAGCTTTCCCGATCTCAGAATACTCTTTCCCAGCCTTTGACCATTCGGTTTGAGCAGCAGCTCGTTTAAAGCTGAAAGCTATCCTCATCCTTACAGCTGACCGAGTCGAAACCTACTGCTCAAGTCTGACGAATGCCGTTCATGTTCCTGGTGAAAAAGAAAAGAGTCGCTTTCCTTCCAGGACCGGATAAGGTCAAACTCTGGGCGGGCTGCCAGGTTTCGCCTACGCTACGGTTTCAAATCCCTACCCTACGCCTCCTATAATAGATTCAGCTCCAGCTGCGCTTTGCTGATTTCTTTCTCAATCCTGAATCCGAACTTGCTACTTTCATCACGAAAGACGCTTTCTCAGTATCTATTCAATTCGGACTTCATGTTCACTTCAGAAATTAAGCTAATAAGGCCTAAAGCTGAGCGACGAGTCCACTGGCATGAGAATCAAGCGAAGTAGAGCGATAAGCACACTATCGATTGATCCAAGCTTAACGACAACTTCCATTCCAAGCCCAGAAGGAAAGAGACGAAAGCAATCCCTTGCTCCATCAAAGGAAAATGGGCCGCCCTTAGAAAACCATGAATCTTGACCCTAGTGAAGGTAGTCGATGAGAGGAATAGGTGGTTTCCAAAGGATAGATTCATTGTATATGACGCTTTATCTGTATTGGATGGATGCCTTTGCTGTGGAGAAGGCTTTTCTTTCAAGTCTTCTTTTCTTTGATCGCCTAAGTCCTTGACTTGAACACTTCGCTGAAATCATGTAGAAGAGGTCATCCCTTAGTGGACTGATTCAACCTTTGAGCATATCTTGCAGCCCTTAGACCGGTCTCCCCTCATTCATGCTTCAAGGCCTATTCTTTTGGATATCCTTGTTCCCCTCTTTCCTGGAACATCCTTTTCTTCTGATTGATGGGACTTCTGTCTGAAATCCCTTGACCTAACCTCTCCTTGACTTGCCGCAGCCAAGTCTTCCCCAACCTCTCCTGATGTTCTTGGTGAGCTAGCCTGTCATCCACCGCCCCAACTGTGATGGTCCCCTTCGGCTAGTTCTTTCACAAGTGACCCTGTCTTCCATCTGCTTCTTCCTCAAAATGGTTTTGTCCCCCTAGCCAAGTGGTTCTGTCTTTCTTCTAGTAGGTACTCTAGAGGTCTTCAGCCCCATGTTCCACAGATGGACAGCCGGGACAGGACCGGGTTCTATCTCATGATGCTGCTGCTACATTCATTTGGTCGAGCAAGGTCTTCCCTTGTCTTCTATGTATGGCAGGCTCTTCTTGATCTTGAGGTCATGGGCTAACTCGACCGTAGGGAGAGGGGTTCAAGATGCCCTCGTCTAAGTCTGTCTATTTCTTTCTTTGTTTTAGCTGCTTTCCTGAAGCAAGGAATTAGCTTCCTTCCTCAGCCAGTGTTGTTGGAAGTCCTCGAAAGCGAGTGAATGTGGCATTCCCGTATGGTGAAGCTTTCGAAGTGGAAAAAGTTAAGGCACTACCTACTTGAACACCAAATTGATATCCAGACTCGATCCTATCAAACAAAGATTTGATGACCAAAGCAGTCTTGACAGGCCGATTAGCAAAATAGGCCTTGACTCTGCTGGAATATGACAGAGAATACGTCCCAAAAATGTATTTCGACGAGGCGAGCTAATTAAGCTTATATAGCGGAGGTGGCTTAGCCGGTTCAACCAGCGATAACAGTTGCAGTTAGGGGAGGTAGGCCAGTTCTTCTATCCGCTCCATCTATCTATCTCTCCGGTTGTTGGGATTCATTTCAAGGCATGGCAGCTGCTGCTCGTTCGAGCTTCTCAGTCCTTGAGTTAGTTCCTTTCAAACTAGACTACAATACCATCGAGATGAAGTGAGAGACCGACCGCCGCAGAGCTCTTTCGTTCGGGTCCGGATCTGCCTCCAATCCCTTTTCCGGATTCTTCTCTGGCTCTACCAGCAGCCTTTATCCTTTCTATGGTTCCCTTCCTGACTTCCCTTATCCTATTGTCTTGTCAGTCTTAGAGCAATAGGAACTGACACAGCTTGATTGCGATAAGGATCACTCCTAAATGAAAGCTAAACTAAACGACAATAAGATAACTCCTAACGCAAAAGAGTAGCCGCTTCTATGTTCTATTTTCTTTCCTATAGAGCTTGGGCCCACGCGCAAGCTCCTATCGCAAAGCTAGTAAGTAGCCTTTTTGTTTCTTTCAAAGCCGCCCCCTAGGTAAAGAAGAGGAACTAAGGGGTTTACGGGTACTATATTTCAGCTTATAGGGCTTCTTTTTAGCCCTATGCTAAACAAGCCTCTTCCCTATTGTTATACCGTTCGTGCTTTCCTCCGTAACTTCCTTAAGTCCCAGACTAAAGGGTTCAATATCCAATTCCTCCTGCTAAGCCAGGGAAGTCTAGACTTGCTGCAAGTTGAGCCATTGCCTAGTTCTTCTTTAGTTTACCAACTACCAACCGTCCTTGCTAATGCTAATTTAATGCTTTCTAATGGGATTCCCTTAGTGCTTGCGCTTAAGGCTTTCTTTTAACCAATCTCCTTATTGCCAGTTGAAATTCCGACTCACTTTGGGCTAGCTGAACCAAAAAGGCTTAATTGCCCCCCCTTGGCCTGGGGGAACTTGAATATGAATCTCTTTCTCTTGAACGTCAACCTCACCACGGAAAAAAAATGAGAATTCCCACCTAACACGACTCTAGAACAGCGGATAAGCCTTTCCTAACCAACCCCTGAAACCATTTGAACCAGAGCTGAAACAATTGATTCAACCTCGGGTAAAAAGAAAGTAATCACATCGGGAAATCTCTTTTTTAATAGAACCAGGTGAAAGGGGAGATCGGCCAGCGAGGAATTTGCTATATATAAATAAGAAAGAATCCCAACCCCAGCACGTGCAACCTTTAGTTTTCTATCTTAAGCTAAGACCCTGCTATTGATGAAGCTGGTCTCACTGGAACTGTTGTCATCCGGGTTGAAGGAAGAGAAAAGATGGTGTTCAAAAGGCATCAGTGGACTTGAAAGAGTTAGCCGGCTCAAAGCGTAGAGCGATTTATGATCTGATCTGTACTGGATTAGGCTCTTTAGACCCAGGTCTCGGACTAGCAACGAGGAGAGACTCCAATGCGCTCACTCCCTTGTAAGCATCTTGTCTCTGCGCTGACCACTTGGGGTTGGGGAAGAGTGGTTACATGGCTCATTCATCTTTAGGGTAGGTCCCGTGATGTCTTGTTTCTAATGCGGACTTGATCAAATCTTCGTACCGGGCTTTGACACCCTTCTTGTTCTTGTTATAGGGCCTATGGTTGGGGGTCTTTGTTTGTACCCTTCCCATTCCCGTAGTACCTGCGCCCGTACGTAAACATAGATTTGGTCAACTATGCGGATTTCGCAGCTTCGGCTTCCGCTGACTGATTGATTGATTGATTTCAGATAGCAGCAAAGTGCCTGCCCGAACGAGCTACTTTAGGGCCTCCTGTTTGGGATTTCAAGATTGTCCACATGATTTGGTTGGTTTTCAGTGTCCCCTATAAGGTAAGGAGATCTTCTTTTCGGGGATGGCACTCTCTAACATCCGTAGCTTACCGTTCCATCTCCCCGAACTACTGACTCAATTGGGGCTTCCGGCTTAGCATCGATGATGTGGGTCGAGAGCCTCATTCTTTTATGATAATGCGCTGCATGGATGGATTGAAAAAGCTCTGATTAGCACTTCCCCATATCTCGTCCATTACTCAGATTCAAAACCGGCTTGTCTCTCTCCAGATAGGGCTTCTCATCGTCCCACCGCTCAAAGGCTGTTGCCGTAACCGCTACTCACTATGTTCCAGGTTCCGCCTAACTCCAACTCCCGGCTCAATCAGCAAACTGCCTTCCTTTATTCTATCAATGCGCGAATTAGCCAGGAATGGACTCGATCGATGACTCGGACCGGGAAAAGAGCACCAAAAACCGACTAGTCGGAACCAACCCCAGTAGGAAGGGGGCAGCTTCCCGAGTCATTGACCAGCCTTGATTCTAATTCTAATTTGAATATAGTAAGTAGGGCTAGCGCAGAACGAAGTCGGATAATCAAAAAGAAGGAAAAGAACCAACAACGAGCAAAACTCTTCATCTCCTGACAGATAGCGAAGAGAGGGGCTAAGGGATCATGAAATCCTCTTTTTCCACCTGTGAATCATCGGTCATACCACAATAGGAAAGGGGACGGAGTGACTCTTCCTTGTTGACATGTCGGGATATCTCACTCCCAGTCTCTTCATCCCCATAATAGAAATAGAAGTAGTAGTCCTAGTCCCGGGCCTATGGGGCAGTGCATTCTATTTCATTTGTTAAGTCTTTGAAAACGAGGTATACTGACAGCAGACAAGACGTACCTAAAGGGCGAGTTCCCAAATCGTTGTTGTTCGTTGACTGGGCTGGGACGGGAAACGGGAAGCGAACTCTTCTTTCCTCACCAATAGCTCCTCGTTGGGCGGCGTAGGAGACTGGAAATGGGCTTTTTTGAATGCGAAACGCCCCCCTTATTATATTAGAAGAGGGGAAGCAACTCTTCACTCTACCTCGCGATGTCCTTTCTTTTGATTTTACTGGATTCCCTTGGGCTTGGGATAGAAGAATCACAGGATTGATGGGTTTCAGCAGCAATTGGATTCTACCACATACTTGAAGTTGATTGGTATTGAAGAAGGCCTATCTCCTCTTTCTCACTCTTCCCTTTTGATAGGGCGAGGTAGATCTGATTGGACCAGAAAGCTGAGGGAGCCCCTTTGTTTTGATTGATGAGCTCGGTTAGCGGGCCTTATGAATCAGAATAGGGGGAGTCAGAAGCCTGAGGTAGATCGGAGATCCATATGTCACCCCTTCTAGGGGATCCGTGAGGAAAAGACAAGCAAGGGCGAGCTGACCCAGTCAAAGATTCCACCTTCAAGCTAGTCGACAAGGAGGCGTCATCCTCGAAATCGTGTAGCTAGCGAGTCTAAATCGAAAAGAAAAACCCTTGCCTTTCGGGGCGCGGGTACGGGTTGGGCAGCGGGAAGCCTTGAGCGCTACGGAAGCGAGTAAAATCAAAAGAAAATCCTCAATGAAATCAGTAGATCCGGAATAGAGCTAATCAGACTGAGGCTGCGAAGGCAACGAACCGATGAAAAATAGATAGTGAGTAGGGCGGCTGATGCTGAGTACATAGGGATAGGGGGCGTTGCCAGGAAAGATAGAAGTGAGGCCTTCTGGGCTTACTTGCGGGAATAGCTTATAAAAGAAGTAATCTGTTACTAACTTGATTGAATCTTACGAGAATCAGTTAGCATACGAACATAACCAAGTCCTACCATTCTGGATGTTACCGTATTCGAACTATCAAGCAATGAAACCGAGTAAGCCCATCTCCTTCTGTCAGTCATCCAACGCTACTCTCTTGATTTAGGAAGTTCTCCTACGTTCATGAATCCAATATGGAAGTCAAAGAAACCTGGGCTTTTTCAATCTTCACTCAAGGGAACCTAACAACAAGAGAACAAATCTGTGATCTACGCCGTCTCCTGCCTGTGGTTTCTTCTCGTCATTCGGCAATGAGGACGGGCATACCTCCTGTTAGCTCTAGAACTACCCTTGACCACGTCCCCTCTCTTTTGACTCGCTAAGGGATAAAGGGGTATCCATCAAGGATGTCAACCTTGCTTCGGTCTCTGACCTGGAATCGTCCACTTTTCTATTTGATCTCCTCCCGGCTAACCCGCATCGTTTCAAGGGACTTCGTTCCTCTTCGATTCACAAGGATTCAATCTGCCCTCTCTTTGAAAAGAACAGGTCAACTCCCAGTGTACTTCTTAGAATGAATGCCTCCGGGGCACTGGAAGGGGACAAGGTCCTGGCTTGATTGATTCGTCATTACCTGTCGCAATCTTATCCGTCTTATGGCTTTTCAAGGTCTTCTTAGCGTCATCAGAACTAAGACGAGTTCTTTCCGAGGTCCTATGCTACGTACCGTACCGATCTCGGTGACTCAATTTCCATTCCTAGGGCAGCTGCCCTGTTCTATCTCTTTTCTAGGTCTTGCGGCAGGTAAACAACGACTTTAGATTCTGCTGTGGGGGTTGAGGGCCTTTCCCTTCTTGGGGCCTTTCGGTCTACTTCTCGTTTCTACGCGCACCAGTTTTCGTTCACTTTGTTTTCTCTTCGATTCTGGTTCGGAAAAGCATGGATTTCGGGTTTCAATCAAGAGCATCCGCCACCCCTTCCTTTTAGATGAAGGGAGTTTTCCCCAAGCGTCTTCCTTGCCAATTAGTCACTATGGTCGCTACTCTATGAGAGAATGTGGGTGCGAACTCATCCCCTAATCTCCTTTGATCCCAGATTCCATTCTATTTCCGAAAGCGGTACAAGGAAAATCAATCTCTCAGCCAGTCACAGGTAGCCGGTAGGGAGCAAGTCTTCTAATCGAGATTCCTAGTCTTATTCTGTATTTATGACATCTTATGTATTAGAAAGGTCTGGGCTAGACTAAGAAGGAAGGGAGTGAACCCGCAGTCAAGTATGGCAAATGCTGACTTTCCAAGTAAAGAACTGACCGATAGGAAGAGATAGAGATTATGTTTAATTACAAAGAATTACATTTTTTTAATCTTACAGGAAATGAAAAGAACGAATAACATTTAAACCAAGGTCAAACTCAGAACTGAAAGACAACAGAACAGAGATTTTCATCATTCCTAGCACTATAAATCACTCTATCTCTATATCGCTTTAAAGCAAGGTAGGCATGAAGTTCCCTTCGCTTGGTATCCGCGTAGCGTTTCATACGAGTCTGAGCATTCTGTAAATTACGCTTAAGGAGAGAAAGTATTGCATCTCGATCTCTTAACAGTTGCTCCAATTCTGAAGGGACCCCATCGTCCGGATGAAACTTAAGAAGAACAGGGGGGTCACGACCATACACAGCTCTGAATGGAGTCATACCAATGGAAGTCTGGAAGGACGAGTTGTAACAATACTCAGCCCAAGGCAAGTAGGAAACCCATAAACGCGGAGTCTCATGAACGAAGCAACGTAGGTACAGCTCCAAACATTTATTTAAAGCCTCCGTTTGCGGGTGGTACGACGAGCTCATATTCAAAGTAGTACGTACCATGAAGCTTACATAAATGTTTCCAAAAAGCACTTGTGAAAGCTTTATCACGATCAGAAACAATAGCCCGTGGCATACCATGGAGTTTCACTATAGTGGAAACTAAAGTCTCAGCAACTTGGGAACTCGTGTAATTAGGGGTGCAAAATGGCCGTATTTTGACAAACGGTCAACCACAACGATTATAACCGTGAAGCCGCGCGATGGTGGATGTCCCGTAATAAAGTCCATTGCAACGTCCTCCCATATCTGAGAAGGAAGAGGTAGGGGGCACAATAACCCAGCAGGGTGCAGTTGAGAGGACTTGGCGCGCTGACAAACCATACAAGACTGAATAAACCGTTGAATATCCTGACGCATGCCTTTCCAATAGAACTGAGCCGCTATGCGATGGAAGGTGCGTAAGACGCCAGCATGACCACCAACCGGAGTGGTGTGAAATTCGCGAATAACGGTTTGAAGTAACTCTGGATTGTCCTCAGACAAAACTAGCCGGTCATGGTCAAATAACAACCCCTGTTTTATCGAAAACCCCTCCGAGGCCCCAGGATCTTGAGAAAGGCGTTCACGGAACAGCTGCAACGGAACAGAAGAGCGAACGGCGGCATAAATGTTATCCACGAAGGTAAAATGGGAGACAGTCAGTGCCATGTAACAAACCCGTGATAAAGCATCGGCAGCTTGATTCGTTTTACCGGCTTTGTATTCGATGGAATAGTGAAATCCCATGAGCTTCGGTAGCCAAAGTTCCTGTTCTGGCCTTTGAATAACTTGCTCGGAAAGGTGCTTTAAACTTTTGTGATCTGTACGAATGATAAAAAAATGTCCAAGCAAGTAGTGTCTGAATTTGGCAACGGCTTCAGAGATAGCGTGGAGTTCCCGAACATAAGCTGACTTCGATTGCATTCGTGGCGAGAGCTTCTTCGAAAATAGGCGATTGGATGGCCGTCTTGACTGAGGACTGCGCCGATGCCACACCCTGATGCATCAGTCTCGACAACAAACGGTTTCTGAAAGTCGGGTAAAGCAAGAACGGGCGCCCGAGTCATAGCCTGCTTCAATGCGTCAAAAGAATGTTGGGCCGCATCAGTCCAAGAAAACTTGTCCTTCTGTAATAAAGTCGTGAGTGGGCCTGCAAGTTGAGCATAGCCTAGTATGAAAGGCCGGTAATAACCGGTGAGGCCAAAAAATCCCCTAAGTTGAGTTCTAGTAGTTGGAGTAGGCCAAGCCAAAACAGTTGCCACCTTTTGTTTTGTTGGTCCATTTCAACACCAGAACCGGACACGACATGGCCCAAATACTCTATCTTGGTCTGTCCAAAGGAGTACTTAGAAGGTTTGGCATAGAGAGAATGGGCCTGTAGACGATCCAAAACGAGGGACAAGTGATCCAAATGCAGTGGCCAAGACTTGCTAAACACTAATATATCATCGAAAAATATCAAGACGCACTTTCGGAGCAAATCTCGGAAAACCGAATTCATCAACGATTGAAATGTGGCCGGGGCATTGGTAAGCCCTTAGGAGTGTCAAGGACCTGCCGATAACGAGTTAGGATGGCACGTAAATCAGAGGGTGTAGACTCTGGAAGAGAAGACAGAGGGTCGGATTCCAAGTCAAGTGCAAAATATGTCAATGTATAAGCTTCAGCAATCGCACCTGTGTCCTGGAACCGTTGGATGTTATGGAATTGTGCCTCAGTAGGGGTAGAGGACTTTTTCCCCCTTGTAATTGAACGAAACATTAAGGTCAAATTTCAAAGATGCTGTACTATAATAAGCTATATGGGCTCCAAGAGTTGAGAGCCACGAAGCGCCCATGACAACATCAGAACCGGCTAAGGGCATAACAAAGACACCGAGGAATAAATGATGTCCCTGTATGCAAATGTCCAAGTTATGAATGATACCTTCAATAGGTAACCTTTGTCCACTGCCAACCATTGCTTTTAAGTTGGGAACCGGTTCAATTGGCTACTTCAGATAGTGAGCAATTCGAGGCTGAATGAAGTTGTCAGAACTGCCACCATCGAGAAGAATGCGCACGGTGGTGCCTGCAATCGACCCAGAAAAGTAGATAGTACATTTGCCAGAAGTGCCATGATAAGCTTGTAATGACAAATGATGCAAAGTTGGAGAATCATCCGACGGAAGATCCGGTGGAACAGGTTCGGCGACAACAGAGGAGGAAACATCGCCATCCGGTTCATCCACCTGCAGAATTATGTATTGGCGATTCGGACATTTGTGCTTCCACGAGAATTTATCGTCGCAAGTAAAGCACAACCCCTTTTCCCGTCGCAGTTGCATTTCTGCTGCCGACAATTTCTTCACAGGTGGCAGAGGCTTAGTTGGAGGAGACGGAAGGAGAGGCGGCAATGCAGATTTAGTTGACGTAAGTGAAGGAGAAGATGAATTGGACGGAGAGGTCCGCATCGATGAGGAAGGCACCATTGCTTTTTATTGTGCAACCGAACTCTGTAACAGGTAGCGCTCGTCAAATGAACGAGCCAGTGATGCAGCTCGTACCAAGGAAGTAGGAGACTGGGAGATGACATCACGTCGGACCTCAGGTTTAAGACCATCAATAAAGAGGATCAGACCAAGTGCGAGATTGGATCGAGGAATTGCGTATGAAATGAAATGCTGTTTCCTAACCAATAGGATAGTTAAGAAGTCTTTGTCCACTCAAGCCCCCTTTTTTTTTTCATTTTTGCAGATAAAAAGAAAGGAAAGGCAGTACAAAGACAGAAAGGACAGACGGAAAGGTAGGACGGGAAGCGACGGGAAAAGGAAAAGCTATTCTTCTTCTTGGCTATCTAATGGGAAGGTTCTACCTAAGACCTAAGATAAGAAAGGTGGCTCGAAGGTCTTGCTCCGAAAACATCGACATAGGAGCAGAAGGCCAGTCTACTGACTTGGCTGGCCCCTTAATCTATTGAATTAATTAAATGGGTGTTCACTAAAACTAAAAAAGCCTTTCTGGCACTTGGCATTCTTCCTAATGAAATTCCCTTTCTGCCAGGTTGGTTGTTCGCTTCCAAAGCCCTAAGCAACAGGTCCCATACTGTCCTGAACTAGAACTAGAACTAGAACAGCTAACTCGGACTCAGGGGGCACTTCTGACTTGTTAGCTGCAGGTACGAACGTAGAGAGTTTGTTAGGTCCCATCCGGTCTACAAAAAAAGAACTCGAACTACTGGCTTGACTTTACTTTACTATAGGGACAGTTTCACCGACCTAAGAGCCAATAAACTAGGGTAGGAATAGGCTTCCCGTTGATTTCATGTCTATTTCATATTCCTGTCATGCAGGTAATAGATCCTAAAAAGTTGTAAGGCCTCCATGTCTTCTTTTCTAGGGAATAAGTGGAAGTATTAACTTCTTACGCCGAATTCATCAATAAGCTAGGTATTCAATCATTAGCTGTCGTTACGCCGACAAGTAAGGAAGGATATAGTCAAAACGCTATGCCCCCATGTTAGGACTTTAGTAGCATCTGTCCTCTAAGTCTCTTAATCCCGAGCTGTCAGCTCTCTCTTCCACTCTATCGGGCTTTCCTATTGCAATTAGTAACTGATCTGCTCTCGTCTTTTCTCTGGAAGAGCCCTCCCTTCTCGTATTAGCCACCGACCCCGAAAGGCGCAAAGAAGGGGAGCAAGTTTTGGTCAACTGGTCAATCTCTCGGGCAAGGAAGAGATGCGCCGGGTCTTTCTCTTTGAATGGCGGAGAGAAATGGTAACAAGTCAATAGACTTGCCTTCTGATCCTAGTTTTGTAATGTAATAAGTGGAGATGCCAGTGATCCAAGAAGAAGAAAGGATTCGCCAGTGGTGCCTCCTTCTTCAGTTTGCGGGAAAGAGATAGCAGACGATTCTCAGCATCTATAAGGATTATGTAATTTATAAATATCCTATTATAATATAACATTTTATTGAAAAAAGAACTTCCTCTCCCCTTCTTTCTTTACTATAGATTGCTTTCTGACTCTCTGTTCAAGGAGACAACACACCGGATTTGCCGAAAGAGGGTTGAGGAAAATCTACGATTCAGATTTAGCTATAAGTTAACCAGTCATGAGCTAATCTCACAGCTCCAATCATAGCAGCCAATGCTACTGTTCGAGTCTTTAAAAGCATTCAAAAGATTGAATTGATCTGTGGCAGCTTAAGCCAAAGACTGAAACGGCGGCGACTGGTTCCCAGTCCCGTCGAGCGCCATGAAAACATTAAGTTGAAACTGCCGGGGGCTTGGGAACCCCCGGACAGTTCAATCTCTCATCGATCTGGTGAGACTTGAAGATCCCGACGTTGTTTTCCTTATGGAGACTCGGATCCGGTCCCGAAAGGTAGATGACGTAAGAAGAATAACGAAGTTTAAGAATGGTTTATGTGTTGACCCTTGTGGCAAGAAGGGGGGTCTAGCATTGTTTTGGAAAGACGAGGTTGACTTACGCATTTTTTAGTATTCCACTGGCTTTGTGGATGCTGTGATTGAGAGTCACGATCCGGCTAAGCGTTGGCCTTTAACTGGATTCTATGGACATCCCAAAGCCTCGCAGAGAAAACATTATTGGCAACTCCTCAGAAGACTAAGCAACCAGTCAAACCTCCCATGGCTCTCTCTTTATCGGTGATTATAATGAAATTCTGCACATTAGTGAAACGACAGGGTCGGAAGATCGAGCCCCGAGTTTAATGCGAGCCTTCAGAGAGGCGTTGGTAGACTGTACCCTACATGATCTTGGGTATATGGGACATGCTTTCAAATGGTCAAATCGAAGAAAGGCCGGCGGAGAAGTACGAGAGCGCGTAGATCGAGCTACGGCTACGGCTTCTTGGTGTGAGTTATTTTCCCTAGCTGTGGTCAAACATCTGGTAGCCTCTACTTCAGATCATGATCCTATACTACTTAATAGTCAAGGTCAACCAAGGGTATCCAGGCCCCAGAAGAAGTGATTTCGATTCGAGTCGATGTGGCTGAGCCACAGCGAGTGCGAGGAGGTTGTCACTACAGCTTGGAATAGCCTAGTTAATGGATCAGCCCTTTATCGAGTCAGTCAAAAGATTAAATCGTGTCGTACTAATCTTAATCTTCGGCTCTGGAACAAACACTCGTTTGGACATATTCAACGTTCTTTATAACAGAAGAAGCAAGAGTTGGCTTCAGTTCGGCACAGGGCAGACTCAACAGATACCCAAGAGAAGGAGAGGCAGTTGTCGAGGGAAATTAATCACCTGTTGGAGCAAGAAGAATTGATGTGGAGACAACGTTCAAGGGCGGTCTGGCTTAAGGCAGGTGACAGAAAGACTGAAGACTTCCATAAAGAAGCCTCCCAGCGACAAAAACGTAATAGTATACATGGCATTCGGGATGCTTCGGGAGAGTGGCAGACGGATCCAGGAAAAGTCAATTTTAGTGGATTACTTCAGAAATCTTTTCACCATAAGCAACCCACCACATGTAAATGCTTTCACCGAGAATATCGAGAGGCGAGTTACGGTAGAGATGAACTCAAACTTCTTCATTCCTTGCACTGAAAGACAGAATATCGCTTTAAAGCAAGGTACGAAGGAACTCTTGCTATGAAGATTGAAGATGCTCGACCGGTATGAAATCGCTCGAACGAAGTGAGAGGGATGTGAGCTCGACTGAAAGGAGAGGGACGGTAGGAGGAATGGAATATAATTATTAATGTTGCCCTTGGCATTACTACTAATGGGCTTTACTCAAGCTAAGCTATAGGATTTCCTTCCCCAAGACTAGAATAGAAAAAGAATACGTACTATCGGGAGAGCTACTCCGTTCCTTCTTCTAACGAGCAAGCAATCAAAGTCAGTCCTGCGCTTCTTTCCCACGGGAGACTCCATCTTTCTCTCTTTCTTTAAATACTGAGCTGACTTGGCTGTAAGCGCTTACGTTACGCTTGCTACAAGTAAACTTCCTGTGAGCGAAGAAATCGAATTTCAGTTGCAGAATCAAGGCGTTAGCACAGGCTCTATCAAGACCTCTCCAGAGAATGCTGTCTTAAAGGTAGCAGTCCCAAGGGAAGGACTGTAACAGCTGTCGAATGAGACTTTCTTTTTAGTACCGGAGAATCAAGGAACGTAGGAAGTGAGATTTCAAACCTACCTCGCTACGCTTTCTTGCTGCTTTTGAATAGAACCAGGACCTCGATGTCACTAAGCAAAAACTCGTTTTTTCACGGGTAGGGTAGGAAGACCCATGGGATGGTGAGAAACCTCGATTCTCAATAGTCCATGATTCTCGTGGATTTGTAGCTCGAACAGAGGAGCGGTGAGCAGATAGCAGCTCGAGTGATTCAATACCTTCGCCTATTATTATCTGATTACGGAACTGAAGGAATTCATTATCTTACTGAACTGGTCCGTTGCTTGTTTCCTTTCCTATCCTATGGTTTAAGGCTCACTGAACTGTCCTACGGGAAAGATTAAGATCTAATCGTTAGCTATAGGCTTGAGCGCTGCTTCATCTGCACCCTTGCTTGTAAGGAATATATCTTCTTAATGAAACCCTAGGGACACTTTGCCTTAGATAAAGAATTCCCTCTCTAAAGCTTTGGTACGTAGGAAGTGAGACTGAAAGGAGAGTCGCTTAGATAATATGCCTCGACCGGAAGACTAAGGGATTCTTCATTCAGGTCTAGACGTAGCCTTCTTTAAATGTCATGCCAGTTAAGGTAAGCTCTCAGTGGATGCCATTACTTGACTCAATCTATCCGGGTGATCGAAGGCGTATCGCGATCGACGCTTCTTATACGTTGCTTCGACTGCTGTGTACATCCCCAGCCAATAAGAGGAGTGGGTACCATACTCGCTAAGAGGGGATAACAGTGGCTCCGCGCCCCCTAACTACTTAAGACCTTAAAGAGGTGGTTGACGTTCGTAAGGCATAGATCGCTGATTCTCTTAATTTAATTCTTTTAAACTACGCGCTAGACTAGACTAAGAATCCCTCTATTTTAATAGTCAGATTTTTTTTCTTTTTTTGGCTATTGGCACTTATATAGAATAGAAAGAAGGAGTTGTCACCCCCCGTCAAAGTACGCCCAAAGACTTTTCTGAAATTCCTTTAATTTAAGCAGAGAGAGACCTTTTTCAGTGAGGGGTCGTAGGCCAGTCTTTCAGTAATTTCCGAGGAGTGTAAGCAATTTTTTAAGTTCTTTATAGGTTCACGAACACGAACCCTGATCCTAGTACTATACTAGTAGGTAGGGCTTATTATGGAATAGGAATTGAAAGCCCGGGAGGTCCCCCCCGTGTTTAATAGCATATCCAGTTTCTGCCTGGTTTGCTCTTTCTTTGCCGCGGACCAATGTGAGAAGCCCTATTAAGTGACTGATTGTGTTGAGTCGGATACCTCTAAAGAACGAAGTTTACCTCTACTTACTATAGTACTAAAAAAACTTCGTTCCTTGAAAGCGCTCTCTGCTTGATCTGGCACTACTACTAAAAATTCGGGTGATAGACGAAGGCGTTGGTCCATCGGTGCCTTAGGGGCAATCATCTGCGCCAGTGTATAAAAAGACATTTGCAATTTTTACAGTAGCGAGGAGAGCTTATGGACAATAAATTAGGATTCCGGCGGCTTTTGCCACTTATGATCAGTGTTCACAAGAGCGAGACGGTTCAATGTCTTACAATGTTCAAGCAGCATTCTTGCCGGAAGGATTTTTTAGGAAGCCCGGACACCTACCGAACATCCCTGAAGGATGGAACAACATGATGAAGAAGGCGGCGAAAGTTTAGAGGAAAATCTGGGAAGAGAACAAGGAGATCTCTGAAAAGGGGAGGCAAGGAAGTAGTAGAAATGTTGAAGAGGAGACAACCCGCTCTTGAAAGACTATGCGCGTCGCGTGCTCGATCTAGCAATTGTTTTGATGAACTGTCATTCAATTCAAAAAGAAAGAAGAGAAAGAAATGGAGGGTGGCGCCTACATAACAGGTAGCTTGCTTACCAAGCCATCCTGGCTTTTCGCTCCTCCAGTTCGATTTTTATTTATTATTATTGACTTGACTTATTATTAAAAAAACTACTAACTATCAAAATGAAAGACGATCGATTATCTACCCAAGAAGATAGAGAGTCCCACATACGAGAAAAGGTCACAAATAGAGTTGAACCAAGTAACATTGCAAAGGCATAATGATAGTAGGGTCGGGATATCCCCGCCCTCCGAACCGGACGTGAAGGTCTCCCCTCATCCGGCTCTCTGCAGGGGAATCTCCACTCACTGCTTCCCCTAATATCCTCCCTTTACCACATCATGGGGGTTTACAGGAGATCCCAGAGGCTCGCTCGGAAAGGCTGCTATACCATACCTTTTGACTCCACTCTACTCTAGTAGTCACTGGACTCACTATAGTAGTCCGTCCGGCTGCTCTTGCTGAAATCATTACTCTTCATTCTCCCGTGCTCTAGCAATTGCGCTCCCTAGACCACTACCATGTAGTTAGGTAGAGAGAATCAATCCGTAGTGACGGGAATCTGGGGATCCCTATCCATATCAAAAATGAATATATAATATATCTATAGAGAAGCTACCTTTCTCTCACTCAATAGATGTATCTGGTTTGGTACGGTACAGTACAATACGAGACGATGGAATGCAATGGGATGGATGGTAGAGGGCTGCCTGCGCCCTAAAGCGATGATTCCCCTTGTCCATAGGGACCTCGTGGCATACAACCGAAACGACTCCCGCTAGATAGCCGCCCCTTTCTATCTTTTTACAGCCTCGTGGACGGACTAAAGAAGGGAAGTTACAGAACGGGGCAGTGAAGGCTCGAGAAGTAGACAGCAAGCTTTTCTCAGCCCCCTAACCTTTCTATTATTAGATTATTTAAGCGCTAGCGCGCCCCTTTCTCTTAGAGAAAGTGGGGTAAGCACTTCACTCGCTAGGGGATGGGATTCATTCACTTGCATTCCTGCTAGCACTACAAAAAGCTCCGGTCTTAACGCCCCTACTACTGCTGTGCAGCCTTTCCTCGGGTTCGTAGAGTCGGGTTTCCCGTTTACCCACAACGGAGGACCCCACCAGACCAGGCAGGCGGCCACGGGTCATAACGCACTCTTCGCACAACAAATCCACTTTGAAGTTGACTTATCCGCTCGGCCAATCGTCGGAATGTGTACGATATACCATAAGGGCCCAATATCTCAATAGCACCTTTGTCTAAAGCTTCGAATGAGACTTCATATCCGAAACGCAGGAACGATCTGACTAGAAAGTCATTCAAAACTTGATCGAAGAACCAGCGTTTATTGAAGAAGCTATAGAGTCGATTACAAAAAGTACTTGTTTGAAAGGCTCGTTGGAATTGATCCGCTACGGGATTTACATTATACGCTACAGAAGCACCTGAAGTACTAAACAGAATAGGTATTTGTTTGGTAATGGTTGGAGCAGCAAACTCGGATTCGGCAAGAATCTCATTTTTTGGTAGTACGAAGGGGGAATTGGCCCAAAAATTGGATAGGGGTCAAGACGCAGTCGGGCGCCGGCGGCTGACTCAAGTGCCCCCCGAACCGCGCGAAATGGTCGCCTATTACACGGCTCACTAACTCTGCCTGGGGTGTGGGGCTACCTATTATTCATTCGTCGGCGGTCCGGCGCACCCCTACTCACTTAAAGGATGCTGCTTAATTACGAAGGAAATTCATTCTTAATCTAGAGAGTTCCCTTTCGTTAAGCGCATCGAGCCAGGAGTGGACATCATCATCTGCAGACAAATCCAGATCCTGTTTCATCATTAGCTTTGCTAAAGTGGAATAGTATGACTGGCTTTCCGGAAAATGAGACGAAACCCGCTTTATCCATAACTTTTCTATCTTTGGCCACTGAAAACCGTACGGAAGCCTGACTTTGGGGTATAGGGAGAGATTCTCAAGATCTGCAACATCATACTTGTCCCTACTCAACTTATTAACTGCCCGTTCAAGGCGACTGATCTTCTCCATCAGAGGATCGGACGGTTGTGGTGGGACGTATGGCACTATCTGATTCATGGGAGTGAGAGCCAAGGACACGGCCGGTACTGCAGGAGGTTTTCTTCGCGTTTGTACGTTATTTAAATCATTCTAGCCTTTCGCTTGCTTATCTTATTATGTTTCTAGTTCTCGCTCGTGGTAAATTGTATATTCATACTTTCAGTTCGAAATTCATTTCCCCAGACCCGGCATAAGAGAAGAAAACAAAAGAAAGAGATGCGGATGAAAGTGATCCCCCAATCCTCGCTCGGTACCAAGGGTAGAACTTCATGATTGATTCGGTGTAACCGGTCTTTGATCAAGGGGCGCTAACGCGCCCTTACCTATTGAAGGAAAAAGTGCAGTTCAAGCACTTTGCTTTGAATCACAAACAGATATTATTCAATTTCGGCATTCCCGATCTTCTATCTTTCCTGCAGGCATGGAAATCAAACTGGAATGAGACCTTCCTTTCTGTCGACATTCTTTTCCATTCAATCTCTCTTCCCATCTTGCATCAGTCTCTGACTCACCCATCCACTGAACCGAGTAATCTTTCCTTATATTCTTCTAGCTCTGACCCACGGTCCTGTGATCCAGTATGTTCTAAACCTCTCTGTCAAACTCTTTTCTGAGGACGGGAGGGGCACGCTTGTCTTTTTTAGTTTTTATAAAATATCATCATCTATATGCAATGATGCAACATAAAGGATGGAGGGCGGTTGGGTGGGGTGTAGTTAGGCATGATTTTTCTGAGCCTATTAGCTATGACTTTTTTTTCACCTTGTATGCCACGTTACACAGGCTAATGGGTCTGAACTGGCCAAAAGACTGGGGTGCGTTAACTTTCGGGATTAGGACGATGAAGGTATGGTTGAGACTCTCCTCCAACGATGCTGTTGTGAAGGCTTTTTGCACTATTGACACTAAATCTCCTTACACTATTTCCCAGCACTTCTGGTATAAGATAGGCTTAAAACCGTCCGGCCTATGTAGAAGGGCGCACAGAGAAGAGGGGAGGAGCGCATCTTTCTTATAAATAAAAATATAGAAAGCTTTTTTAGTTTCCTTGCAGCCAGTTACAGGCGAGTCAGAAGCCCTTATAGCAAGTGCTAGCTCTATTTATCCTATTGGGATTGGAGCAAGAGTGGAATGGAAGAAAGAAAGCTGTCCTTATCTTCTCCTCCAACCGGTACCTCCTCCCGACATGAAGGAATGCCCGATAATCCTTCGGGGGCTGGTATGTCCTTTCAGTTCTGGTCTGGGGAACGCCTTTCAAAGAAAGCACTCCTATACTGCCTGGTGTTGATTCGGCAATTTGCGTCTAGTGGGGAGCTTTGTCATCTCAAAGAATAAGCGGATCTTCCCTTGCATGCGGATCTTAAAGTCGTGGATCTCCTGATGGCCGGTAGCTGCTTTCTGCTCTCCTTATTAGTGCCAACTCCGCTAGGTATAGGTAGGGAGTCTTCTACAAGTCGCATTACTGGTCGATGACCTGATTTTGGAAGCAGTCGAGATGCCTTTCCTGGGGGAAGCCTTCCTTGCATTCTTTTATTGTATTCGCTTCAATCGCTCCTGAATCGGCGGATCAAAGATCGGAATACTTTCCTTTAACTGCTAGAGGTGGATGAGAGGCCGCTATTTGCTTGCTTCTCCTGTTCGCTCTAGTTCACCTGGTTTACAACGGTCTGTTTGCTAGGTTTTAGACAGGGGCTAAGGGCGAGTCATCCCTCTTAGCAGCTCTTTCCTAATCAATCAGCTTTTGTGCTCTCCCAAAACAGCAGAAAGACTTTGAAGAATTCCACCAACTACTGATCTCATGAAAGGAAGGGAATACTTTTAAACAAGACTTTCTTTCTCTTGCGCCACGCCGGAACGTATGGACACTGCCTAAAGTTAAGTAAGAAGGAATCGGGGTGGCTAGCTTCCCTTCTTTTCTGGATCTTGACTTGGATTGTGATAGATGCAATTTATCAAGTCTTGATTGAGGGCTTTGCACTTCGCGGTCTCACCTCATAAAGTAAAGGTTCTTTCTTTCCATTCCGTTAGACGAGAACTTGGTATGGAAAAGGGTTCTCCGCGTCGCATCGGTTTTTCATTCAAAGACTGGCACCCCCTTTTCATCTGCATCTGAAAACAGTGGTTAGGCCTTACCTGGACCTTCCTTCTTTTTGCATCTCATCTCTGGCTTGCTTAGTCTACTATTGCATTTAAGTCGGCCCAGTGGCGGAGCTAACAGCAGAAAAGCCTTTTTTTTAGGGATAGTGAAATTCCGGATCGAAGAGATTCACCCGTAATTAATAAGGGGGCAAAGCCAGAGGCAAGGCTATAGGCGCCTCTATCTGTATGGGGGAATTTATTGCTCAAGCTTCTCGATCCGGGAAGGAACTGCTCGCTACTACTACATACGATGCACTATTGAAAGGCTCGACCCGGAAGAGCGATCCAGGCATTTATTTTGGAATCGTGATCCAAAGAGAGTCCTAGTCGCCATAGTCAGAGATTTAGATGTGGTTCCGGATGATCCAGATCCAGTCGATTTAGCAGTCGCGCTGTTGCCCCCGAGTCTTGGTTTGGGAAGCATGTGAGTTGGAATGTACTATCCTCCCGACTGGCCAGCGAATGACGCGAGCGCGACGGGTAGAAAAATTCATGATGTGACCATGACTCCCAAACATATCGACCCGAGTTGCGGAATAAGATCTTCTTTTTTGAGCAGGGAGCGAGTCGAGTAAAAAAGGCACGATCTCGAGGCAAGGAGAAGTGGAAGCACAGGGGGAAATCGAATACACAAACCAAAGGTGAAAAGCAAGATGAAATGCACTTTTCTCGACTTGAAAACCTCATTTTCGGTAAGTAAGTAAGGCTGCTCTAACCTATTCGTTTCGCGTTTTACTTTCGTAATAGAGGAGGAAAGTCCCAGCACTAGAAAGAGAAAGAAGAGCGTTTGATCTACTAATAGCGGCATAAGAACAGCAACTATACTGGCATTTGCTTCAACCTAAGCAAGACGCATTAAAGGCTGTTAAAAATATAGATATATCTTCTCAGGCACAGTTGCTTTCCTTGATTCGGGCACAGTGTCTTCGACAAATCGTTGTCTCAGTCTCTGGTCCTGTGGGTTAGTCACCTTAGTCCAGTGTATCAGAAAGCACATCTGTCTTTCCGAGACATAACATAAGGAGTTAGACTCAGCCTTGATATATGATCAAGGTCAAAGCAAAAAAACCAAAGCGAATCTCGTTCAACCCCGCTCCTCGGCCTTCTTTAAAGCCTTGTGACTCCCATCCCATCCCATCAAGTCAGGAACCAAACACTGAAACTAGCCTAGCCCCGGTTAGGCGGAGATCAAGGGATGCGCGGAGAAAAATCCTTTTTGTTCACGCAAGCTGTCTAAGGTAGTGTATCGGGGAGACCGAGAGACACGTCTTTCTTTATGGCATAACCCGAAAAAAAAGTTGTCTTAGTCTTTATCCTTCGGTCAGTGACTAGTACGTCTTATTCAAACAATTTAGTGGTCGCCTCTCCCAGCAAGAAAAGGATGCGCGTTAGCGCAACGGCTTTCGCGCCCCCTTACTCTAATAAGCAAGCTTCACCCCTTCCTTTATAATCCGTTGCTTCTTTGGGTAGATCTACTCCGCCAGTGAGTCTGTTAGGGACTGTAACTTGAATCTCCTTATCTCCTAGCCTGCTATGGTGGTCTTCTAGTCTTTCTTCCTGCGAGTAGTCGATCTGCCAGCACGCGAGTGGTGTCAGTTTAGGGATTTTCCTTTCATATTCTCATCTGATAGCGAGGGAGGGCAGGCAGTTGTTTTCCTAGAAGGTTCCTTGCCTTTTCTTTTAGGTAGCTTAGACCTTCAAGCAAGCTCTTTACTCGAGTCAAGCACAGAACTAGAGTTAGAGTAAGAGAGCGGAAGACTTGAAGCGAGTAGTTGAGCAATTTCTTAGCATTAGTCCCGCAAGCCAGTCATTCTACCCTCGTGCTAGAGCTATTTCAGTTGCGGAGCGTAAAGAAGAGAAAGGCTTAAAGTCCGTCCCAGTGGATAGAGCTAGAGGAAGTAAGCATGCTATTTGAAGTCAGCCGAAGGAGTTGGCACCTTCCCTAACCATCCAATTCTCCTTCCTTTCCGGAGTGAGGGTATGTTTTAGTATACCTTCCTAGCCCATTATATATATGAGAACCTGACGATGGTTTAGCTGCGGAGATCCGTCACCTTTTCCATTGGTCTTTGCTCTAAGCTTGAACAAGGGCTTTCTCTCTGCTTGAGTGGCTTGAAGAAATCCGTTCCACCTAAGATGGGGGTAAGCTCTCGGCTTCCCGCGCGCCAAACAAATAAGGATGCAAGAACTGGAGCTCCTCTATCCACAACATCCATCTAAAAGGGATGCGTTTACCCGGGCGTTTCACCAAAAAGAAGCATTCCTCCAATCGGCTCCTTTGCCTCTCTTCTGCGGCAGCAGGCGAAACAAACACAGGGTGGTTTCCGGGCTCCTTTACTAAGTCGAAGATCCCCAGAAGCCCCAAATATGCTAAAAATCCCGCCTTTGGAGAAAAGCTCGGGGGATTGACTACTGGTAAACTTAGTGAATTTATCCCCTTCTTTAGCTTATGAATTCCGTTTTGTGAAGAGGTTTATAAAAGTGACAAGCTTGGTGGAAAGCTCTATGGAGGGAAAGCTCCTTCCTTTACCCGTTCTAAAAGAAGCTCAGTTAAGCAGTAAAGAAAGACTGGTATAAGAATTTCTCTTTGCCTTAAGTTAAAACGTGTCATCCGGGATTAATGATAAAACGTGTATTCAATTCAACCATTCGCATGGTCTCCCCTAAGACTGACCTCTTTTCCAAATGAACCGAACCTCAATACCACATTCATCAAAGAGAGACGGCCATCTCTTAGGGCCGATAGCCCCCGTTCTATTCGTGCTTGAAAAACGACCCCGCTCCTCATCCTCAATCTGGCGGTCCCTCTCCTAGCGCTCAAGGAGTTGCTTCTTTTTTGCTTTTTCTTGTGCTCAACCTCAAATTTGAGGTTGGGAGAAGGCATTAGTCGTCTAAGTCGGGCTGCTCATCAGTGCGTACTGTGCTCCCTCTTTCACTTCCGAACATCTAGTCAGGCCTAGCACCGAAGTCGAGTGCTACCACTGAGCTTTGAATGGGTCTCCCCCTTTCGATGAGCAACAATATGACATAAAACTACTACTTAACCTGATCGGCAACCCTTGGATTCCTAGTGAAAACTACACCTTCATCTCGATCAAAGGTGGGATCCCAGATCGCTTGAAGCTTCCTATTCGCCTTTCGGGGGGTCCCCGTTGATAGATAGGGGCAATCTCAAGGTAGACAGGACAAAGACTACTCTACTCTTTTCGTCCTACTTCTAGATTGAACCACCTGAAAACATCACTTGGCTATGGTGACTCTCTGACTGGCTCTTGCTTTCTCACTCATTGATCAAGGGAAGATCATCCAGATTGGGGTCGGGCACTTGAAAGCTATCGCTTGATATAAAGAACAGTACATAGCCCTTTCGGTAGGGGGTCTGGGTCCGTCTCAGTGCAGTAGGGGAGTCCATTGTGTTGTGAAAATCTTTAGAAATGCATTTGATCAAGAGGAAAGGATTGAACGACTGGTCGAACCAAGCTTCCTTCTCTCTCTTGCTTCACCACTTGTGATTGAAGCTTCCATTCCTTCAACTACCGCTCCTGCCCCTAGGAAAGAAAATCCAATTACCAGTCTCAGTTCCAGGTCCTATAACTATCCCTTCTTATAACGTAACGCGAGTGACCCATATCTATAGCCAACAAGGGCTTTCCTCACAGCTTCACAAGTAAGTTCCCCCTTTTCTAGAGCAGCTAGCACACCAATTCCAACAATCCCGTCTATTGCTCCTTCTCCCGTCCTTCTTACTGCTACGTGGGAAGAGCCTTTTTTCAATTCATTTCGATAAGAGCCAAAGGAGTCTTCCTCTCTAGTAGCCCTTCCGACAACAGATTCAATTGCAGCAGTTACTCTAACAGCGGCAATCGCCCATGGTTCTGCCCTACTATATTCATTATGACCCAAGGCTCACTCCCTGCCCTAAGCTAAGCCCTACGGTTCCTTCGCTTCCCGCCGTTAAGAGTTCTGGCTTCTAGGGCAATAAGAGTTAAGGACAGTAGTTAGCAATCCCGGTATTCAAAAGGAAGAAGCAAGAATTGACATTTCCTCCTCGGCAAGTAGAGTTACCTCAGCCAGCCAGCTAACTTCCTAATCATTTCGTAGTCGGCGATTGTGAAAAAGATAAGAGCGGAGCAGATCTAATTCCTCAAAGGTTTTTTTCTTCGCTTACGCGCCTTTTTACTGGTTCATCTGGTGCATATTCTTTAGTTGGGTGGGAGCTTTCCCCCATCTTGGCTAGACAGGTTTATAGGCCGATCTTCTTACTTCTCTTCGCATCTCGAAAGACGCAAAAGATCTGTTATTAGCTTATTCAAGCAGTCGAAGGTCCTTAATCTTTTTTGCCTACTTGCCTTTTTCCTTACAGCCTATATAGACTGAGGGCATTCTCGCAGCTACTTCTTGCAAACAGCCTTTTTGTCCTAACTGCGCATTTGAAGCTTCTTCTATCAAAGAGCTTGGGCATCTTTCGATGAGTAGGTCCGGAAAGAGACTGAAGGCATCCCTATGTGGTTAACATTTCCCTGAGATGCCCAGCCTTTATAGAATAGACAAGTAATCCATCCCGCCATTCCTTATTGCGCACTTTCAGTGTGAATAAGAAGAAGAGCAATCTCTAGTTTCGAATCTAGTCTCGGCATCAATCCCAAAGGCCTCTAGTCCCAGAAAAAGACTTCAAAGAAGTAGCTCGTGGAACTGAGTTCCGCTAACCGCTTCTTGCTAACAAAGCTGTCCAATTCAATGAATGTGTTTACGTCCTCTCTTCTTAGTCTACGATTATCCCTGCTCTTCCTCAGATGTGGATATAAAAACCTGGTCGAAAGTAGAAATGTGTGATTGGCTTCGTCCCGGTAATTCCTTCCCCTAAAGAGATAGCAGTAGACCGTATTGTATTCAATAGTTGCCGAAGAGGCCAGGCCTTCCTCACAGCGCATTCTCCGCGATTTTAGCACACCGGAAACCCTCACAGTAAGAGTGGATAGGCTTACACCGGTTAATTTAAGCTTTGGTAGATGATGGATGACCGAATCAGGGAAAAGTGTGGCCCATTCATCGCTCGCCAAGGCCCTATCCAACCTTGCCAGTCTAGTCCCCCTTCTCCAAGTAGAATTTGTGCCTACATAGCCAAAATCGATTAAGCCCTTCATCTGCACGAAGTTTTGAAAAGAAGAAGAGGAAGGCCTAGTACCTCGGGCTCCACCTTTCCTGTCCTCAGAAGTTATAGTAGCATTCCAATCTCCAGCTAGGAGCCATGGAAGGGACATGTTCATCATGATGGCTGAAAGGTCTTGCCAGAAGAATTTCCTTTCAGTGGGCTTTGGGCTCCCATAGATGGCCGAGAAGAAGGACAATATCAATCAACTAATCCATCACGAAGGACAGGAATGAATGAAGCTGCACCTTGGCAGTTCCAGACCAAGAGAGACATATTCATGAGAGAGAGGGGGATTAGTGCTCCATCTTGGAGCTTTCTTCATTCTTTTTCTGTCCGTTATGACCCTTTCCTCGCTAAGTTCATCTAGAGATTTTCATTAATTTGATTCTATCGGGGTAAAGGACTGAAATTGGACATTCTTCACTTTGAGGCCCCTTTGTAGTTTCACCCCTGGAGACGAAAGCCCTTTATCCGGAGGGCATCTTCTCTTTCCGCGTGGATAAATTAGATAGCACGTGGATCTGAGCTGGCTGATCCTCTTTTGCTTGCGCATCACTCTTCTTCGCGGGTCCCTCAATGGCTTTTTCAAGCAAGCCTAGCCGATTGAACTACAACGGCCGAATGCTTCTCTTGATCGAGTGAGGGAGAGGTACCGTACTTTCTCCTTACCAGTCGAGATACTGCCTAGCCTTGTACGCATTGGAGGGGATGCCAAACCTTCTTCGTGATAGACGCGTCTGTCCTGGGTTGGCTGGACGAGGCCTTGGGAGAGCTGGATTGGCGGTTTGATCTGGGTGGAGCAGCTTTTTTGCCTTTTGTCATCTTTGACTTTTGGCTCCCTAGGCGAGGCTTTTGAAGTCCCAGGAATAACATAGCTAATCTGTCTGACGCCTCTTGAGTCTCCTTCTTGTCCCTCTCCTAGAGTCTGAAGTGAGTTCTCCGAGGAGGCTAGGACGTCAAACCTAGACCCCGTAATTTCACTAGGTGGCTGACTCTCATTGATCAGCTTTTTTCTAGCCCTGTCAGATCTCCATGCTCGCCTTTGGACCTGCATCCAAGGGCCCTACCTCTCTCCCTCGGCGATATTCCCGGCAGCTTGAGGTTGGGCAGTCTCCGGCGGCAACTCGCCTTTCTTCTCAGGGCAGTTGTCCTCAAGGTGTCCATATCTCACACAGTGGTAACAGATAGTAGGGAGCCTTTCATATTCAACCCTCAAGGCATGATCACTTTTATTTTGGAAACTAGCGGTTTAGAGAGATCAATAATGAACGCTAGACGAGCAAATCGGCCTCTATCTCCAGTTTCCGTCTTCTAATCAATATCCATCCTAATAACCTCGCCAAGAACCTGTGCAATTGCCCTCAGCTCGACTGATAATAACGCTAGGGCAGTCCCGGAAGTCAAGTCTGACCCACGCAAAGACTTTATGGATCCTTAGATTGAGCGGCGAGAAGGAAGGTTGCCAGGGTTGCACCCTTAAATAGTGACCAAAGATTAACCAGGGTCCTCCAAGCAGAGCATTCTGATAGTCTTGGGCATTCTGGAACTTTACAATGAAAGAGTCACCTTCAAGATCGGCTAGTTGAAGAGGTACAGTCCGCTTCCAGAGGTTCATTATTTTGTCATGAAGCCTTCGATAACCCATGGATCTTACAAGCTGCTTTACAACAACAGCAAGTCTCATGCTTTGATTGAGCAAGTCGTCTATGCGAGAGGAGAACTGGATAGAGGGCATTACTTCCTCCTGCACCACAACAACGTCTTTGTCTGTCACAACTACCTCCTCCGTGAGCATGGAGTTGGGAAAGTCTTTGTTCAGTAGGTTATCTTTGAAGGGGGGGAGATATCGATTCAACCTCAGGAGGTTCAGCCTGCACCATATCCTTATTATCCCTTCCTTCTTCGCTGATCATTTCAGAGCCATTATCCACTTCTTCCTCCTAAATTTCAACAACGGGAGGGGGATCTTCTTCCTCAGTTCTTATCTTCACCTTCTTCGTCGATCCATTGTTCTCAGGATGTGGCGGAGGTTCTTCTTTCTCACAAAGCTCAACGGCGACAGTGCACTCCATTTTTAGAGATAGACCTGTCTTGAAACGGCTTTTACAATCCTACACTTGCCTTATCTTACCCTTGACTCTCTCTCTCGATAGAGACTGAAAACTTTACCAATAAGAGCGAATCGTTGCTGTAGTCGATTGCTCCGGAATTTGACACCTTCCTCCAACAGCCCATAATTCCATCTCATGATGGCGGAGACAAAAGAAGTTTGGGGCGCAGTTCGCTCCTCGCTTTTGTTCAATTATAAATAACTATCCAGTTTGATGGAGATTTGTAGCATCATTCAAGTAAATACAGATTGAGATCGTAGAAACATGAGCTTGTGATATAGCTACACCTAATTCCGGACCGGTTAATGCAAGAACTATAAATAAAGGACCAAGATCTCCTATGAAATAGAAAAGATCATTCATACATAGCATAGTCCAAGCGGACCCACTTAAAATCTTTACTGAACTATGACCGGCCATCATATTAGCAAATAAACGTATTCCTGAGCTTAATGCGCGAAAACAATGAGGGATTAGCTCAAGGAGTACTAAAAAAGGTGCTAACGGCAGTGGGACTCCTGCGGGTAATGAGAAGCTTAAAAAATGAAGCCCATTTCTTTGAAATCCCACTATAGTAATGCCAATAAAAATAGAAAATGAGAGACCCAAAGTAATGAGAAAATGACTTGTAACTGTGAAGCTATAAGGTATCATACCCTGGGGATTACAAAATAACGAAAAAGTAAAAGTGACCGAGATGCAAGGGAAAAACCTTTGTTTCACATTTCCGGAAAGACCACCTATTTGTTCGTTTACCAGGTTCGGCACGAAATCATAAATAAGCTCTACCAAGGATTGCCAAGCATTGGGTACTGACTTTCCTCCTCCCTTTTTAGTAACAAAATGAACCAGCAGTAAGACCAAACTGAGAGTGAGCAGCATAAACAAAGAGGGATTTGTGAATGAGAAATACAAGTCACCTATCTTCATATCAATCAATGGGATTATCTCAAATTGAGAAAGAGGGCTGGATATGGAGTCCCCTGCATCACAAGGAGCGGTACTTCCTGTTAATAAGAAGTAGAGGCTCCCGCCTGTTAGTAAGTCGGGGCTTCGCTCGTAGATTCGAAACAGCAAGAAAACAACAGCAAATATTAATATAATTAAAGTAAAAATAAGAAAGGGATGCTCCATGACCCAGGCTATCATATCCATATTTTATATTTTATAAGGTTACTTGCTCCCCTCCAAAGTGTCTTGAAGAATTCATTCGATCTTTTGAGTTGTGGTTGGTTGTTGACCAACAGAATCCTTTCCATCCATTCCATTTT
>JAMLFT010000133.1:0-55809 GCA_026544285.1 Pachyrhizus erosus | reverse complement strand
CACTTTTTTTTATGAGGAATATAAACTACGAATATATATAATTAAATCATATCTGATTAGTTAATATCCAAAAAATATACATGTGTGCATAGTTTTGATTTGGTTAAAATATAATTTTAATTTATTATATTTGATTATTATTTTTATTTTATTTTTTTATATTTTAAAATTTAAAATTAATAATTTAAATTTATGAAAGGATATATTTTAGTCTTTTTTATCATATGACATTAAATATATTAATAGAAGATGGTAATGTGTTGATTAACGCTGAATAAATTATTGAAGTGACTTGTTATTTGAAACGATGACATCATTTTAAGCCATTAAATTTAAGATTAATAATCTCATTTAAGTCATTTATATTTTTAAATGATTTTATTTTAGTCTATTAAGTTTCAAAAAAATTACATTTTAGTTGTGCAAATTTTAAATATACGTTTTATTTTGACAATTATTTTTATTGTTGAAACTTTATTACCTTATACCAAAACTATCATGACTTCAGATTTCTTTAAAATTTGATGACATTTAAGAAAAATGCACAATATCAAACAACATACATTAAAAATAAATAATACATTATAATTTTTTTTGCAACTTCATCTAATTTTTTATACAAACTAACAATACCAAAAATGTCAAAATTTATTTAATTTATCAAAATTTAGATATATTTGTTACACGATGACTCATAATATCAATCAACTAACACATAAATAATATATGAATTGTTGAAACTAAAATCCTCATTATCACCTGCAACTTCATTTATAGAACTAAAATGCAACTTTTTATAAACTTAACGAACTAAAATAAAAGTATTTTAAAATATAAAAGACTTAAATGAGATTATCGACAAATTTAATAAAAAAATGAAAAAAATAAAAACATTGTTGTTTCAATTAATGAGCTACTTCATTAATCTACTTAGTATTAATAGACACATCACTATCTTCAGTTAATGTATTTAATGTTAGATAATCAAAATAATTAAAATAGATTTTTTTAAACTTAAACAACTAATTTAAAATTTTAAAATATAAAAGAATAAAATAGAAAATACTAAAACATAATGGACTAAGATTTATTTTGTAAAATAAGAAAATTTTTCCCTTAATGATATATCAAAATATAAAAGTTTCTTAAGTGCTATATCCAACCTCAGTTGTTGATTTTATTGTCATACGTGGTATTGATAGAAGAAAATTTAGTATATGACCCAATATCACAAAGCAACAAATCTTATTCCTTGTGGTCTTCATTTCAATTTGACACTGAAACCGTGGGCTCACCATGGCTTAAGAGGAAGACTTGGAAACATCAAGGATGAATGACTTTCGTTGATGTTGGCTTTATTTAATTTTCTAAGTTGCTTATATTTTTCCTTCCCTAAATAAGGTACATCCATGTGGATGATTTAAATTACCTTATAATTGCTATGTCTTGATTTATTATAAATTGCGAGCATTTATTTTGATTTTATAACGTGGAAGTTTTGAAATTAGGGAACATAACCATTTGAGCGCGCGCAAACGCGGTCAGCTATGCAAGTAACCATCAGCGTTTGAGTTTCTCTCACTACTCACTCTGCACTGAACTACGAAGCGTTCGCAATGTCTGCAACCAAATCCGGTTCAAGAAAGCGAGCCGAATCCGAACGCGCAAAACCTGATAAGAGCAAACGATCAACCACAGATAATTTCGATCTCGATTTGGATTTCGATCTGTCAGAGTTCGTATTCGATGCTTTTGCATTTTCGTTTATTTTTTCGGAATCGTAATTAAGATTTCTCCTATTGTGCAAATCTGCAGTGATATAAAAGGAATCGTGTCAGCGCTGCACCTGATCAGAGACAAGGCTCAGAAGGACGGTCAGAAGAAGAACGAAGAGACCATTTCCAGGTACCTGAAACGGTTGCGTTTCGATCGTACCTGAAACGTTTCTTTTACTTTAGTTTGAACTTCGAAGATAGCACCTGGAATGATTCGAATGCGTGAACGGATTTAGCGATTCTGATTCTGATTTGTTGTTTACTTCTGTTTTCATTTCGATCTTTGGTGAGTTTTGATCCAGAAACATGCTTCTTCCTGTGGGCTTGTAAATTTGCCAGAAACATCCATCGTAAAATTGAATTCAAATGAAAGTATTTTTTTTCTCCAATGGAATTATAGAATTTTATACAACCGCCACTGTATTTTCTTATTTGTTGTTTGTATAAACAGTGTTATTAGTGATTTGTGCTTTTTATTTGTGGTAGTGTGGGTTCTGAGATTAAGTCTATGATTGAGGGATTGAGGTCAAAAATTGAGAAGGACAGGTATATTTTAAGTCAGAACTGCATGTCGTTTAGGTCTCTATTCTTTTTCCACTATTTCAATGTATTGAAGAGTGTATTTGTACTTGCAATGCCAGGCAAAGCTTTGCTAAGGCACTTTCAAAGAGTTCCAAAGAGGTTAGTAGAGATTATGGTTTCATGTATATGATATTGTTAGCCAAGTCATGATTAGGAAGGGAATTGCGTGTTGTCCAAAACTGGTTTTATCATTGCTGTGATTACAAGCATGCAGTATGAAAGTTCCTTGAAGAATGAAACTGCTAAGTTTCAAGCACTACATGAAAATTTTTGCAAAGAGAAAGCCACTTCTCTGCAGGCCCTGAAAGGTACTCCTTGTAACATTGTCGTTGGTGGACTAGTTGGCTATACGAGTGATATCTTATTATGGTTCTTTTGAAAGTTGCTGAAATGTATACTATAGTGGTAGTAATTCCTTTGAAATAAAATATTACTTTTGAAATATTTAGTAATGGTGGTAAATGGTAATTCACCTGTTTTATGTGATATAATGATATAATCATACTCTTAGCTGGTTAGATGCTAACTACTTCTGCCCATTGATAGATATTATCTCCAAATTTGAAGAGGAAAAGGAGAAGCTATTTGTGAGATATGAACAACTGAGTAAGCTATACCATTGAATCCATCTTTGTGAATATATATAACCGCAATCTGAATTCAATAATTTTATTTTCTATAAAATTTTACGAATATTTTAGGGAAGAAGGAAAGAGTTATGATATCTGAACAAGAAAAAGCCTGCAATGATAAAATTGCCCAACTGGAAGAGTCATTGAAAAAGAAGAAACAGGTAAATTAAGCAGTAGGATCTACATTTTCAGTTGCACTGTCCATTCTCTTTGATTCATATACTCACCCGGACATAAACATTACTTATTGATTATTTTTTGTCACACAGGATGATAAAACTTTCAGCATTCTAAGGAAAACACTTGGCTCATTCTTGGAAAGTACCTCGGACGAGGATTTCCCACCTGATGATTGAGACAGCAATACACAGTGATCTTTTGATGCAGTCACAATCACTGATTCTGTTCATTTCACTGGAAATTGTAATTGGATAAACTCCAGATCAACTCTCTCTACAAAGTTCCACTTCATTCTCTTATTAGAATCAGTTGTTAATATAATCCTTGGAGCACAAATTCAGTGCTATATTTGCTTATATTAAGATATATGTTTCTGAGTTTGATGCGTTCTTGCAGCTGTTTCGCCATCTTTTCTTGCTTCCATGGTTGCTGATTCTGATTAAATTCCTCCCCAAGTCTGAGCCGCATAGCTAATATGAAACCATTTGTTTGTCAATACCTCTTATTTCTTTGAATAGACGAATTAGGTATAAGTGATTGAAATAAACTAGGCTAGATCATTCTTACACAAATGGTCAGAATTGGTTTAACAATTTTAACCTCTCCAAATCCTTTCACCGGCAATATTATCATTCCTTTTACATTTCAGATCTCCAATTATAATGACGAACATATTCCATTCCAGGGGATACGTATGAAATTGAAGAATCCAAGCAAGAATTGACAATTCTCAAGTGATACTTTATCTAAAAAATCATGGTGAAATTACTTCCAAAACTTCACATTAATAAATAACAAAGCAATTTCGAGATTGATACATGAATCCTCATACCTAATTTGTTTGATATACAACAAAGATGGTCCATCTACTAGGCCAACGGTCAGGCCACTAACAATCAGTTTTTGGAGGAGTTGGTTTCCTTTGTTGTACGGACCATGGAGGCCGCTTGTTGTGTGCCTGTACAAAAACAATGAGTGAAATTATTGTTTAAATGAAAATCTAGTTGTTTTAGGCAACATATTCTATAGCATTTGTAGGGAGACTTAGAATTGAATTAAAAGAACCGGGTCTAAGAAAAATAAATTCCCCTTTATTAAGCCAATAACATTGGGCCTAAAAATTGATTTAATAAAACCCCTTACAAAAGCAAAACACTCAAGTCCTCATTGGTAACTAGGATAGGATAAGCTCTTTTATCCACAGTTTAGTCAGTTGATGAGATAAGATATGGTTATTCTATCACTTTATAATATCCTATTCTTTAATTAAAAATTAACCAGGTTGAGGGGGCTGGGATACAAGCAGTGTTATCAATGGTGGAAGGCCAAAATTCTACTACATAAACATGCCATTGCAGCCTATGTGGCTACTACAACAGGCTTCCTGATATTGCCAATGGCTGTTGGCAAAAAAATCTGCCACACCATTCTGCCATGGCACTGTCATTTAGTAACATTCGATACAAATTTAACATGACAAGATAACAATTTTTCCTCTCCCTCACCCTTGTGCTATACTCTCTTGTTTCATTTGCGACCATCTCTTAGCACCCTCTTTCTCTTCCTCGTATATGACATCTGATCTGTCAAGCCTTTATTATTTTGTATTTTTTTTTCAGCAAAAAATAGGAAGTGTAAAATTGGATTGGAAACAAAGTCTACGATGGTACAAATTTGGCTCATAAGTTTAGTTTTAATTGTTGCATCTTGCTGGCTTTACAGCAAACTATAGGATTTTTTTTATTTCTCTTGCTATTTCAAGGGGTTATTATCTAATTATTTTTTCTCCAAGATATGGTTAATGGATTTGGTGATTTCTTTTAGTGAAAAGTGAAGAAATAGTAGTTTCATGCTAAGCTTTAAATTGTAATGTTATTATTGTTATAACAAATTTACAATCTATAGCCATCTGATGTGCTAATGCAGGTCCCTGTTGACTGCCTACTTCTTAGTTACCTAAGACAAATTTAGTATTAGTTCAAATTTCACTTTTCTAACTGGTATCTGATGTGCTAATGCAGGTCCCTGCAGTCTGCCTTAATGCATTGCCACTGTCAAATTTGTTTTGGTACATAATTGAGTATGGCAATCCATTTTGGTTTGAAAATGTAATCTCCATTATCTGTAGTCAATGTGGGATCTCAACACACCCACTCACACCCTAGATTGAACATTTGGAGCATGGACAAAAATGAGGATTGCCCAATAACAAGATCCCCTCACGCCTAGGAATTGACATCTAGGGCATAGACAAATATCGGTAGCCCAATAATGGATCTAAGATAGGCTTTGATATTATCCTAGAATTTAGGCTTAGAGCCTAAGTGAACCTCATAAAAATGACTTGAAAGGTGACAATTGCCCAAGACTTACAAAAATTACATTAGTCATATCATTAGTTGATGTGGGATCTCAACAATTATCTATATATAATTTATATCATATCCTGCCACTATTTAGTCCACCTCAAATAGAGGATATGATAACATAATACTGTCCTATGAGTTATATTGTATGCATAGGATAAGAGTGTATTAGAATGATATCCTATCTAAATTTTATCCAACTCTCTTATCCTATCATACCTTATCTTAGCCACCAATTGGGCCCTAAAGGTATCAAATGAGTAGTTCTATTTAGAGTCTATTATACCTTATCTTAGCCACCAATTGGGCCCTAAAGGTATCGAATGAGTATTTCTATTTAGAGTGAATTCCACTGTAATGACATAGAGAACACTAGTTTTTTTCAGCCCATTAGCAGTATGTATTTCGGCATCTTATTTTTTTGCTGTTGGATTCTTGTTCTCCAGTATATGCCATTTCTAAATACACTAACCATCAACAGCAATTCAAATAGAATTTGTACACAAAATCCTTCATCCATTAAGTCTACCACAATATGTAGATACTATAGTCTTTGTAATTGCATATTATAACTTTTATTCTACATGTTTAAATGTTAAAGATATATATATATATATATTTTTTGAAAGAACTTTCAGGGATCATGTATAGTAACCAATTGACATATGAGCAATTATTCCATTTTAATTTCATGATATATCTGGCAAACCAATCCCTGTCTCAAAGAATTCCATACTAGATATCATAGATACATATAGAATTCTGTGGAAAGCCAAAGACTATATTTTACAAAGAAAGTACTAAATACATAAACAGTTAACATACCCCAATTTCTGTCACAAATCGGCACAAGGAACATCTAACTTGTGAAGCACCATATGGGTACATTAGCAATACTGCACAGCTGCCACACTTAACTTGCCCAACCTGATCAGCTATAATGAAGGAATGGGTCATTGATATAAATAGCTTACCACACAAAAAGGTAATGCCATCTATCATATCTAATGTTTTGAACAAGGAAGTAAGGCAACTTCAAGTAAATAGAATACAGTTTCATAAGTGAAAACTGAAAACTTCAAAATATGATGGATTTGATGCCAGGTCCGCACATAACGTATCAACACTCACGGAGAGTTACCATAGCACAAGACGACCATACAAAAACTCTGGTTGAAAACTAGGATCATGACACCATTGTCAAATCCAAATGTGATTAGTCATTGGTGTTTGGCCAGCAACCCTTCCATGAAGACCAGAACATTCTTTTTGACAAAAGTATTATGAATTTTAACAAATATACAAAATTATTAACACAAGCTTAAAGCCAAAAGTACATATCATGGGTGTAGGATGAAGCATAAAATTTCTCATGAAAGTGGATGTTGAAATTTTAAAATACCTTCTACCAAACTTATACAAGTTTATCTTGTTATTTAAGCACTTGAGCTGAAAATTGACATGTTTGGGTAAGATTATGAAAGTTATTTATGACCCTCCTATAAGCTCTTTAACTTATTACCATTGTGGTTAGTATCACATATACATCCAATACGGGGTAACTCCGCATGTTCTCAATGCAAACCACATGTCGTATCATTTTTTGGGTATGAATCATAAAGTGTATTGCCGGAATAGCATGAATTGCGATTTCAGGCTGCATCACTTGATTCTGTAGTGAAACAGGTCCCGCCCAAACAGAGCTGGGTTGCGTGTGACCTGGTTTTAAAAATCCTAAAGAAAAGCATTTGTTGTTTGAAAAGTTGTTAGAAAAGGGTGAGAAACTACCAATGTTGGTACTCCATTTATACCCAGCTGTCCCCATTGCAAGAAACGCCTCTTGTCTCCTTCAAACTTCATGCCTTCTGTTCTCTTATTTCATATTTTTCTCCTCTGTTCTCTCAACCCATCCAGCCATTCCTTTTACCACCTTTTTTTTTTCAACTTTAATGTGTTGGTTTAAAGTATCCAACCATGTACATGTGTAGACATGTCTTTTAATCAAAATATAGAGAGAAGAAAACAAAAATTAAAATACGGATTCACTATAATAAATTTTATTTTCAAATCAAATTTAAATATATTTTTTAATCAACATGTTTTTGGGAACTAAAACAAAAGTTATATTAAAACTTATATGTCATTTTGTTAACTATTTGATATATATATATATTGATTTTTACATGTTTCTTTATGTTGAATTGCTATTGGGAGTTATATTTTATTATTGATTATGAATCTTGTAATTCATGATACGATCAAATTCGCAATTCGGAAAATGGGTCTTCCGATTCACAATCTATATCCCGATTCAACACCTTCCCTATTACAATAATATTCACAACGAAACTTATTCAAATAAGCTTACTGAATCAAGCACTTATGACATAATCTTTCATCTCATTCTCATGCGATAAGTTTTTGTTGTGAAATAAATACTTAATTAAATTGTTTATTCAAATTTGCCCTTAATCAATCAAATGCACAAAACCACCTTCAAATGCAAAGTTGAGACTCAGAGCAGAGGCATACTCATGTGATACAGAAGAAAAGAGAAAGACAAGTAACCTTCTAGTACAATGTTGACAGTCTGACAGCACGAACACTTGACATGTTTGGCACCTCGCGGATATGAAAGCAGGAGACGACAAGAACCACAAACCATTTGAGCCCAACCTGTTACAGGGCCTGCCCGTCAGAGTGATCAAATTAATACCCAATTTCATGCAATGTTTATCAAAAACCATTAAGAAAAAAAATCATCAAGGGCTCTTTCAGGGATATCACAAATACAATCCAGCAACACACAACCACTTTCTTTAACCATTTCATTGACTTCAAGCTACAAAATTTGCAATATTGCATTCAAAGCCCATTTCTGCAGCTGTTACTCCTCATTCAAAAACTATCTACCTAGAAACAAATTAACCTGAATCATATGAGGCCATTAGCTTGAGAAAAAGTAAAACCTAACTCAATAACACTAGTGCCTCGCTGAGCCGTGACAGAAAATGAAATACATATTCCAATAATCAGATTCACCTAGAGGCCAAAAAAATTGAATTGCAGGTTCTGAAGTTCAATAGTTCAGACGAATGAGGACATGTGATCTGCTTATGTGTGCAGTAGCTGATTAAAATCGCACGAATAATTTTAAAAGTTTAGAAATTTCTACCAAAAACCCAACTGGGTATCCTTGAATATTAATGTTTGAAACAGATGAAAGCAAAAGAAATAGTAGATGGGAAGATTAGTGTGAGTGAAGAAGATAATGAACGAAGGGTTTCGAAACAAAAGCATTAACTGACCGGATGGAAATGACGGTGGCGGTGGCTGAGAGGGGAGAGGTTGCCATCCCGGAGGTGGGCCTTCATCGTCTTCTTCCTTCTCTGTTTGTTGACTTTGCATATTCCTCGCTTCGCTGCTCAGTCCCACAACGACCCTTTCCCACACTTCACTTATATTAGGAGCATGACACATGAGCCTTCTCGTCATGGTTTGGGTTTATTCATGTCTTTTATTTTAGTAATTTTTTTCTTTAGTTTTTTAAAAATTTATTTATTTATTATTAAAACCTATCAAATATTTAGATACAAATTGATTGATAGTATTAATTAGTTTGGGTTTATTTCATTTTTTAAAGAAAAAAAAATTTAAATATATATTTTATTTCATTAATCTAGTGTTTTTTTTAATTTTTGTTATTGTAAATTTTTGGTTAAAATAAATTTTTAGTTTTCTTATATTTTATTTTTATTCATTTAATTTAATTTACTAAAATGTAATTTAATCATATATTTTTTAAGTGAGTAATATAATGATTATTTTTTGTTGTGAAACATGATTTTAAATTTTTTTATTAGTTTGGAATTAAAAACTTGTTTTATTAGATTTAATTATATAAAAATTACAAAATCAATTCATATTCAAACAAAAGAATGTCACAAATAAGATAAAAATTGCATAAAAAAAAAATTATGAGCATTTAAAAATTAATATGAATATTAAAATTTTTAATTTTTTAATTACTTATTAGATTCACTTTTTATGTGATTTTAATTATATTTATGGTCTTTTTGGTTTGAACATTAATTAATTTTTATAATTTTTATGTTTGTAAATTTAATGAAATAAATTTTACTCTCAAATCATAAAAAAAAAATTAAAAGTTGTGTGCTAAAATTAAAAAGTTATCATTTCATAAAGACAATTTTGATTCTCTTTAAAAACATAAAAGAAAAAATTAATTTTAAAAAAAAAATAAAAAACTTAACTGAATATTAATTAAAAACATAAAATATTAAAAATGTAGTTTAGTTTTTTTTTTATTTTAATTTTTACAAATTTCACACCATTTATCTTTTATCCTTATTATTAATCTATGTAAAACAATAATGATATAACAAAATTAATGATGACAATATTATATTATGTTATTGTTTAATGATATCATCATGTCTTATTATTATTTTAATGATATAAATTACAATGTAACATGATAATGTCATTAAATAATGAAAAAATATAATAATATCATTAATTGATGACGTGATATGATAATATTATTTTATTGGTTATATTGTTATTTTTATAATAAAGATTAATGATAAGATGAAAAATAAAAATTAAAAAAACTTTACTATAAAAAATCATTTTTTTACAAGGACAAAATAAATTAAAATAAAACTACTAAATTACATGCACGTAAAATAAGTAATTCATATTTAATTAACTTTATCATAATTTGGTTAAATAAATTTTAGGTTTGTTAATAATAAAAAATGAAAAAAAAGAGAAATTACAAAATTATAACCAAATAAAAGAAAGTTAATAAATATATAATCTTAAAAATTATAATTATAAAATTACATAATATAAAAATTATAAATTTATAATATAATAAATAACTTTTTTTTAAATAGTATAAATTATGGTCAAATTTCATATACTCAAATCTAATATTTAAATCTATATTATCACGTTTACCATTTTTTCTTTTCAATTTAATTTATATTGATCTTGATTAATGCTAAACTAATACAATTTGGAATTGATAGTCAAATTAAAATAAAAAATAAAACAATAAACATAACATATTTTAATAATTTTTGAGTGTGTTTGTTTCACATATTTTTATTTTTATTTTTAAGAAATATTGAATGAAAACGAATATTTTTATATTTATTAAAAAAGTATAAACTTATCATAATATATTTTTAGCTATATTTTATTTAAAAAAATTATTTTTTCACATTAAAAGTTTTTTTTTTTCATAAAAAGAGATAGATATATATTATTTCTACAAAAATAAAAATTATTATCTACAATAACTGTGTGATGTCACTTTCTTTTCCTTTCATTTTCATTTTTATTTTTTAATTTTTAATTAAATAAATTTTAATTTTTTCTAAAACTACTAAATACTAAATAAATAAATATCTTCACGGTAATATCATTTACAGATATAATATTTATAAATTTTTACCATAAAACATACGTCCCCTTTACTTACATTATGCTTTATTTTTGCTGGTTCGAACACTCGAGTCGAGTGATGGACCAAATCAAGAGGATAGAAAAGGTATATTTGTATTAGACTTTAGTGAAAATTATTCCAAAAAGATTATTTATTTAAAAAAAATCTGTGTGAACATGATATTACAAAATTGAGTTGAGAAAAAAAAAATTATTTAGTTAATGTACTGTACAGACCCATGTCTTAGCTAGCTTGGCATTGATCAAGTCCACTCATGAACTCCACTAATCACAACAGTTCCAAGAATCAGCAGTAACTCAGATAATTACCATCTCAATATCTACTGATTCATATAACAAAAATAAAAAAACACCCTTTATCACAACTATTCCCACCGCAATTCAATTAGGAGATGGGACAAGGAAAGGAGCTCAGAACATTCAGATCCTATACTGCTCCACATTTTATCTTTAGATTCTAAATGAGACATAATTTATGAATTTTGCACCAAAAATTAATTCTATCAAACAATGTCATGATTTTTTCATTTTTCCAAAATCAATCCTACCTGCTTCAAAATTCATTTTAGAATCAATAAAATTTATTAATAAAAATGACTTGATGAAAAGACCAACGAGTCCCTGTCTTACACAGTACTCTATAAAAAGGAGTTTTCACATGTTCTTGTGTATTTTGACATTTGGCTTTCTTTCCTTCAAAATTTAATATCTTCTAAATTTCTAGCTTTGTTTCAATCTCCTTCTCTCGCTCGTGCTTTTCCTTACCCAATTATATCTTGTTTTGTTTCAAAGAACAATTCTCTTTATTGCTTAATTGTTTAGTGAAGGTTCAAGATTTGCTTTTCTTCCTCCTATTTTACTAAGCTTTCACATTTTAAGGTACAAAGTTAGTCTTTTTCATCTAACTTCTTCCTAGTTCTCTTATCTTCTTTATTTTGTTTGTTACTTGTAGCTTCCTGGTTGGTAAGCTTGCTTGTTCTCAGTAAAGGGGAAATCAGAAGAAAGAAAAGAGTGACAGTTCTATAAATAAAACATTTTTTTAGTGTCAGATTATATATTTGCTTTTTAAAAATTAATTAGGACTGTATGATTGAATCAATTGAATTCTCAACCGGGCATATATAGTCCTAGTTTAAATATTATTATTGCACTTATAGATAATTTAATTATAAATTTAATTAATTAAATTTGTTTAAAAACATGGATGCTTATTTTAAGTTATACATAATGATTATAATTTGAATAAAAATTTGTCTTTTTCTATTTTTTTAAATTATAAGTTATAATTCATTCTCTCTTTTATCATGATGAGAGAAAGTAACTAAGTAAATTAGTACATATTAATTAATTAAATAATAAAATAAAATAATAATTTTAAGATTTATTTTTAAAAAATAATATAAATAATTAACAAATTCAGCAGTATAATACTAAATGGAAGTAATAAATATGCCTGTACAGTCACAGGAAACAACCTCGAAATTCAATGAGGGTAGGTAGGTGATCCAACCTCCTGTCTCTTAAGTTCCTGTCCAATTTTTAGTAGTATGATATTTTCGAGAGAATTTAGTATGATAGTTAAAAATGCAAGAAATTTCTTAATACAATACTCATATTATTTTAATAAGATACATAAATATATATATATAATTTTAGTAAGGTAGATTCTTAATATATTTTAAATTAAATGTTTAATAAGTACTATATCTTTACTTATTTATTTTAATAATTTATATACTACCATACTTTGAATTAAATAAAAAACAATTACAATCTTATTTAATTTTTTTTTTTACTTGGGAGATACTTTCTCCCATATAAACAATAAACTTACTTACCAGGTTCCAATTTAGTGACCTAGTTATTCCACTGGCTGACAAATGTCTCAGTCTCAGCTATCTTAATCAAATTGGTTTGAAAACATGTCTTAGGTAAACAATCGGTTTTAATTTTTGCTGACAATTAGAGGTCACTAAATATGAAACCATATATTGGCTACCTAATGCTTTCCTAGCCCTTACACACACATATATATGCACTGCATATTGTGTTCAACTTTTGTATGTTTTAATTAAAAGCTTCTTCGAGCAGAGAGCACCATTTCTCTTCTGATAAACTCAACAATCAATTTCAAGGCAGTGTCTAGTGTCCTCCATGACCAAGACTAAGAGACTCCTCTCACTTTTCCTAAGGTTACTTGCCATTGGAGCAACTATAGCAGCAGTGATCGTTATGGTCACAAGCCATGAATCTACTGAGGTCTTCAACTTAACCTTCTCAGCCAAATATAGCAACGAGCAAGCATTCAAGTGAGATCCTCCCCTCCCCTTTTCTAAATTTTTTCATTTTTTAGAGAACGTGTTTAAATCTCTAATATTTGTTTTTAGTACAATCACAGCAACAATGTTTGAAGCTAAGATTTTATACAAACTATCTAAGTGGATTATCTTATTATAAGCACTGTAAATTGACTTCCATTGGCTTAGACCCTTTATAATTTTCTAAATATTTGCCATATATAGGTACTTTGTAATAGCAGAAGCCATAGCATGTGGATACAGCCTAATTCTCCTCTTCACATGTTCTCAAACTTCACATGGGCGTTTGGTTCTGATCCTAGACGTGGTAATATTAGCAAACCACTTGTGTAACTTTTTTTCACGTGCAGATTATTAAACCTTTCCTTTGTTAAAACTAACGACTAGTGCATTCTTTTCAGGTGATAGCAATGCTACTCTCTTCAAGCGTGTCAGCAGCACTAGCAATAGCTCAGGTTGGCAAGAAAGGCAACAGTCATGCTGGTTGGCTTCCAATTTGTGGACAAGTTCCTAAATTTTGTGACCATGTCACTGGTGCTCTAGTTGCTGGTTTTGCTGCAGCTATTATATACTTGCTACTTATTTTCTCATCTCTTTTCTCTGCCCAAAACCCCCTCTTCCTGTAAAACTAGAAACACATCAAGTGTTCTCTACTTTTATTTTTCATATCTAGCATGCATCTTCTAGTTCTAGTCCCTTCCAAGTTCAACCACCCCTTGTACTGATTCATTAATTCATACACGCATATCATTATATCAATATCAATACACTGATCGCTATTAATTGCCTTTTAAATTTTAGAACTGATCATATATGTGTTAATCAATCAACAGCCAACATATTTGCTTTCTTTACCAACGTTCCTACCATATTTAATATTTGATTAATACTCAACGTGAAATCTTCTGAACAAAGATTTTTTATGAATTCAAGTATCCCTCTATCAATAAATCGAAATTCATTTAAAGGATTAATTTTTAATATATGTTTTTTTATAAACACATATCAAAATCAAATGTCATGTTGGTTGTGAATAAAGATTTGACTGCTTTAAATTGATGTTATATATATTTTGGTCAGAAAATTTAGAAAAAAGGAATTATAACCGTTAATTGAACATAATATAACTTCGAGTGACAACTGACAAGTCTTTGAGGTTATTTGGCACCAGACCACATGGGAAGCAATGAATCTTATTAGATGATAATGAGATTATTGTAAGTGGTAAAATTCTCATTTTAAATATAATTAAGATTCAAAATTCATATTAGTTATTAAGCTGAAACGGTTTCTTAAGAATAGTTGATGGAAGGGAAAGAAAGGAAAAGAAAATCTGCAGAATACGAAGCAGTGGTAAGTGCAGGCCCGCACTTGAGGCGTCTTCAACAAACGCACGCTCATCTGGTGGTGACAGGCTGTCACCGGAGCCGCGCTCTGCTCACGAAGCTCCTCGCGCTATCGTGCGCCGCGGGCTCTATAGCCTACACTCGGCGCCTCTTTCGTTCCGTTTCCGACCCAGATTCTTTCCTCTTCAATTCCCTTATCAAAGCCTCTTCAAAATTCGGTTTTTCTCTCGATGCCATCCTCTTCTACCGTCACATGCTCCACTCTCGCATCGCACCTTCCACTTACACCTTCACCTCCGTCATCAAGGCCTGTGCCGATCTTTCCCTCCTCCAACACGGCAAGCTCGTTCATTCCCACCTTTTCGTTTCTGGGTATGCCTCAGACTCCTTCGTCCAAGCTGCTTTAGTCACGTTTTATGCAAAATCATGTACCCCTCGTGTTGCGCGGAAGGTGTTCGATGAAATGCCTCAGAGAAGTATTGTTGCTTGGAACTCCATGATTTCGGGGTACGAGCAAAACGGGCTTGCCAATGAAGCTGTGGAGGTTTTTAACAAGATGCGTGATTCCGGGGTTGAGCCGGATTCTGCAACTTTCGTTTCGGTGTTATCTGCTTGCTCTCAACTGGGGTCGCTTGGTTTGGGGTGTTGGCTGCATGAGTGCATTGTTGAGAGTGGAATTACAATGAACGTGGTTCTTGCTACCTCTTTGGTGAACATGTTTTCACGGTGCGGTGACGTGGGAAGAGCACGTGCGGTTTTTGATTCGATGAATGAAGGCAATGTTGTTTCGTGGACAGCTATGATATCTGGGTATGGGATGCATGGCCATGGTGTTGAAGCAATGGAGGTTTTTCGTCAAATGAAGGTACATGAGGTGGTGCCTAATAGTGTCACTTTTGTTGCTGTGTTATCTGCATGTGCGCATGCAGGGTTAATAGACGAAGGGCGTTCAGTGTTTGCAAGCATGAAGCAAGAGTATGGTGTCGTGCCAGGAGTGGAGCACCATGTTTGCATGGTTGATATGTATGGGCGAGGTGGGTTGCTCAATGAAGCATACCAGTTTGTTGAAGGGCTTGGTTCTGAGGAGCTTGTTCCGGCAGTGTGGACCGCGATTCTTGGAGCTTGCAAGATGCACAAGAATTTTGATCTTGGTGTGGAGGTTGCTGAGAATCTCATCTCAGCCGAGCCAGAAAATCCTGGCCATTATGTGTTGCTTTCTAACATGTATGCATTGGCGGGGAGAATGGATAGAGTAGAATCTGTTAGAAATGTGATGATCCAAAGAGGCCTTAAGAAGCAAGTGGGTTATAGCACAATAGATGTTCACAACAGAAGTTATCTTTTCAGTATGGGTGATAAGTCTCACCCTGAGACTAAAGAGATTTATTGTTATTTGGATGAGTTGATGTGTAGGTGCAAGGATGCAGGCTATGCACCTGTTCCTGAGTCAGCTATGCACGAGTTGGAAGAAGAAGAAAGGGAGTATGCCCTCAGATACCACAGTGAGAAGCTTGCAGTGGCATTTGGGCTGATGAAAACTGGTCATGGAGTGACTCTTAGGATTGTCAAGAACCTTAGGATATGTGAAGATTGTCATTCAGCTCTTAAGTTCATCTCTGTTGTAATGAATAGAGAGATAATTGTTCGGGATAAGCTTCGTTTCCATCATTTTAGAGAAGGCTCGTGTTCTTGTTTAGATTATTGGTGATGGGATTTAAACCTGCGTGAATCTGATTATTATTTTGATTATATTATGACTAACAGAGAATAATACTATTTAATATGAATAATTTCGAACAAAATATGAAGAATTGAAAATTTACAAAAAGAATCTGTTTATCCATACTTGAGAGATAAAACACAATTTACATGCAAGTGATGAAACTATTTCCTGTCAGCTTTCGAGCAGAATATTTGGTACTAAATATGATTTATCATTTGAATAACTGTTGGAGAGAAACCTATCACCACAAACAATAAGGTTTAGAGATGGAAACACAATACAAAGTACACCATAGAAAAACCTATGGAAAAACAAATTTAAAATGGTTGATATCTCTTGTTTATTTTTATGAAAATTTCTCAAATAAATATTCACTAGACAAAGGTTTGAACTTTATCCAGAAAAAAACCTTTTCTAAGCCGTGTATCATGTAACATACTCAAGTTCCTTACTAGAATGATAAAGACTCTTGCGTGAGGTCTTCTCACATCTAATTGACTTGCAGATCTTTTATTTAGAATTTTCTTCCCTCCGCATGACTCCCTTTCAACTCGACGTTGTACCTCTTTTCTCTTTTTTTAAAAAGAAAATTCATTTTTTAGTGGTGTTGTGGAACCGATCCATTCATAATTGAGTGGGTGAATATAAATTTTCTCGCCTTTGCAATAGCTATTGAAAATTGTATATTTCCCATGAGTCAAATATTTAAGTCTAATAATTTACAATGCATTAGAGTTTTTCATTTCAATTTATGTTTGAAAATTTAAATTAATTTTCCCAACAAGTAAATAAAATTAAAAGAATGTATTAACACATGTTTCATTTAAATTCATTATCAAATTGTTTTCTCTCATTTTTCTTTTCTTTCGTATATTTATCTCGCAAACAAAGAAGATTACCAGAGTCACAACAATAGCTATCAGAGGATTCCTTCCCTAAATTCTCCAACCTTTCTTTAACATGTCATAAAACATCTGTAAATCATTATTAAATAGATGATAAGACATATAAAGCAAATCACTCCAATAGTTGTATTTCTTATTCCATATTTTACATCTACAAGCAATGTTGTGATACATACACATACGACAAGCACAAGTATGTTATGGTGATTTATCTATCAACTATACCACAGTACCAAACCACAAAAGTACAAAACCCAGAGATTAAAATTGATATTATATTGAGACATGAAAACATATTTATATTACACATAAGATTGGGATATCTCGGTCGGGATTTTTGGCAGTTACTTACAACTTAGTAAAGGTTATTTTTGCAGATCAACAAACTGACTGCAATCAATTCCCTCATTAGAAAATGCCTCTACAAGCTTGGGAAAGAGCTTAGTAAGCATAATTTTAAATCCTGTTGAAGTCCCCTTCTGATTTTCATGTTCAGTTTTTCTACAACCAAAAGCACATCCAATGGAAGCTCCTTCAAGGTATGCCTTACAAGCAAGAAGTATGTCTTGGGAGCGTTTTCTGAAGTGCTCTTCCACCAGTGCTTCAAAATGCTGCATTAGGCATCATTGTCAGTTGCAATTCCAACACATAATTACATCCAAAGATTCAGATGAACCCCTTTTGCACAATAATCTAGGAACTGGGCTATATACAGGATCTAAACCCTGAAGCCTCAGTGTAATCTAGTAGAATAAATTTAGTAGTTGAAATTAAAAATCAACAGAAACTTGAGGTATTGCCAGGAAGTATTAAAAATTGGAAATCATGGACACAGCAGCTAGTTCTGGTCCTCTGCAATAGAGAAACATATCTTTGACCAATTCACCAATTTTAACATCCAAATGAAGCTTCTCTTTCTGTGAGAAATTATATATTTATTTAATTATGCACCATATCTAGTTTATGATCTAACAGTGTCTTGTGCCTTTGTGTGTGTGTGTGTTCCAAGACACACCTTTTTGGCATGTTGTACACTACTTGTTACTTAAACCAATGGTCAACATATAACTATTCGGAGATATCACTCTGAATTGTTGTCTATTTTTCCTATATAATCTCTGAATGCAGTGTAACATTAGAGGGAAACCAAAATGTAGAAGTAGTGATTTTACCTTAGGTGGCTTTCTTAATAGATACATCATGGATTTGGTTGTGACAAGGAAAGCATTTTCATTGTAAGTAACTGAGTTTTTCTCTCCCTCAGCTCTGCCAACTTGTTGGTCATATCCAGCCTCATTGAAATAAGGCTTCTCATTAAGGACAAGTGCCTGTAGAGAGAGAAGGACTTGAAGAATAGTGGAGGCTCCAGGGTTCCACACTTCAGTGCCTGTGCCTGTCCAAGTGTTTAGGAGACTCAGGCAGATTTTTCCTGACTCATACAAATTAGGATTTAATCGGAGCCCTCCAGAATTGTAGTGCACCATCTGCATGGGATTTCAAAAGACCATTATGGCAACACGAGAATTAGTTCAAATATATATATTGAGTTTGAGATTTTTGAACATGAGCTCTAACACTATAGACTAAAAAATTTTCCACAAAATGCATGGGATTAAACTGAACTTCTCTTTTCAATGAAGAGGACGACCTTATAAACAAAGGTGCTGATGCATGAAACACAAATCAAAATAATTAACAAGCACTGCAAACTATATTTAAAAGCTTACAGGTGGTTCATTGGGATACTCATGAGGGAAGCAGATATCAAAGAAAAACAATCCATCATGATAAGGAGTTCCAGATGCACCAACAATAGCTGCTCGCATGAGATCCATTCTTTCTTCAAACACACGAACATATATAGTATCTGTTTTGGTTAATAAAGATTGTAAGTGTATTTTTGGAAATTGTTATGAACATTTACAATATAATTTCACAGGTTTCCCTTTTCATAAGTTAATGAAGTAATAAATACATGGCTTACATGAAATTACATAAATAAGCATTATATAACAACAAAGACTGCTCTGTATTAAAAGAATGTGGCGCAAAATAAATAACATATGTATTCACCAGGAAGATTTTTCTTGAGGATGCTCCATTCTTGCTGAACCTTTTTCATCCAACCTCTTTTTACCTACAAAGGACAGAAATCAATTAGCCTAATATATCAATGTATAGTATGCCATTGTAATCGATGATCAATTTCTAACCTGTGATGTTGACAACCCTTTTCCGTCATTAAAAAAATGGTGGTCAAGGCAATTTTCTATTACATCAAACTGCTTGAGCTGGTTTGAACTGTTGCTGTCTAAAGAAAATGGAAAATCATTCTTCTCATGAATCTTAACAGTTTCTGGATATGAAGTTTTGTCTTCAGTAGATTGCAACTCAGTCATTGGATGTTGTTCAGTAAAGAGGTCACAAGTTTCCACATCTTTCTTATCTAGAAAATCATATCCATTCTGCTTTTCAAATGTAGGTACCGAGGAAACTTCTCCTGAAAGTTTAGTTCCACTAAAAGTTTGGAATATGCTGGCTTTAATGCTGGAGAAAAGTTCAAAGGCAGCTCGAGGAAGGGAAAAAGAACTACATTCCCCAAGATTCTTTTCACAATTCTCTTTACTACCGTCACCATTTAACAAGTCCTGATCATACAAATGCGATATATCAGTCTCTGATTAGTTGCATTGGTAAACTCCTAGCCAACAATTAATTGTTGAAAAATGTAATTTATGATGATCACTGACATCTATAATTTCCAAATTAACTTTTTTGACAAAACATTAACATATAAAAGTTTCTTTATTGTTATCTGTTGCTATATTAACTACCTGACTTTTCACTATAATTTCCAGGCTGATACCTATGTTCCCAATTAGATAAGTCATTCAAGAAATGCTAGTAATGCCCAAGCATAAACATAACACACTTGGATGCGCACACAGATAAAACACATGAACAAAAGAAAAAATAAAAAGTGGTCCTCACCTTTCCCTTCTGATCAGAAGGTAGACTCCCATGTTCAATCATCTCTTTAGTTAACTCTTCAACATTTGTCTCATAAGGAGTAGGGGTTACAGTTGAACCTTCATGTTTCTCAATCCGAAATATTTCATAAGGTGCAACCTGTTGGGTAAAGCAAAAATCATTCATGCATTACTTTCAGTGGATGAAAAGCTACAAAATGTGTACGTTACAATAGAAAATCAGAAATAATTTTTGGAAAACTATAGAAGTAAAAGAATTATTGGTAAAAGTATTTCTATTTTAGGACTAATTAACCACTTGAGCGGTTACTTCAGTCAATTAGTGATTTTACCCACAAACGGTTTTTTGAACATAGTTAACAAGTATATTAGTCAATAGTGCACAAACTGAAAATATATTGCTCAATATTTCCTTTTGTCATGTAAGTGGCTAATATTAGTGCAGTCCTAGTTCTGTAAGATCATTAAATATACAAAACGAATTCCAAGTTCAGTTGTTGAAAGTTATTTTACCATTACCATCATATCCATATTTTGACTATGAATGAGAGGATTATCTATTATATTTGAAAATAGTAGAAAAAATCATTCCAAACCTTTGTCAAGTGTCAACTACATAAACAAGCATCTAGTAATCAACCAAGGTTTCAGCTTTGAAACACAGAGTAGCAAATATCTAGGTAGAACCAATAATTATCTGTCAAACTGTTCATCTAGATAATGAGGCATGGCAAGCATAAATTTCACGAGTTCTCCAGTAACACATTCATCTAGCAGCCTCAAACTATAATTTATTGAATACAGTAAATTATATATCACACCTTGGTTGTGAAACCAGTTGCCCATGTCACCTCCACATCACCATCTTTGAAACCAGTAACACTGCCAATACAGGACATGAAACAAGTATCAGGGAACTCATCCTGATAACCCATTTGGTTCCCATTTTGAAGAACAGCCTCTGCATTCAAGTCAGTTACTGATTTTGCTTTTTCTTTATCAGCTTGGTTACCAAGCTGTTTTTGAGCCGCCCTAAACATAATATCACCAAAAAAGCAGGAGTAATCTGGGTGCTCTACAAGTTCATAGGCACTCACAGTTTCCTCCAATTTGTCTCCAGTCAAATTATCTGGGTTGGACATGGAAGTAGTTTTCCATTGAACCCTTACAGTACGCTCCTTTGCATCCACACATTGGACAACACCCCATCTTTGACTGCTAGGTTTAAGAGGATCATCAGAAGCACCTTTTTCCTGAACAAACTGGTGAGGCCAATATTCATGATTGTTTATAACATTCACTGGGAGTAAATTCTCCGGATCCAGTCCCAAAGTATGTTCACCATTTTGCCACACAACATCAACTTTGGTCATTATCTTCCTAATTATAAACAACTCACCAACATAAGAGTTAAGGTTACTTCTCTTGCACCCTCTTGACACACAATGTTCCATAGTAAGATCACCTATAGGTGCTTGTTGAATAATCTGTTCCTTTAGGTCTGCAACTGAGAGCATACACCAATCACCAAGCTGCCAATTTGCATGTGAAAAACAAGATAACAAAGTCAAATTTTTAGAATCTTGCCAGCATTGGGGAGCACTCGCACTCAAATTGCAACCCACGAGAACAAGTGCAAGCCAATTAACATACACCAAGCCTGCTTCCACAGCACAAACTGTTCCTTTATCGTGATTGTCTCTCCAAGTGCCACATAGCCATCTAGTTGATTTAGAAGCATTGGAGGACTTAACCTTTACTCTCTGCCCTGGATAGTATGGATACTGCGAATCTTCAGGAAAATTACCAGTCAGCGGTAAAATCTTCTCTCTTTCCAAGGCAGTGATATCACATTTAGCTCCATCATCAAACAATATAGTCACTTTGTCCACCACCCTTTGAGCCCGACCAAGCCATGGCCCCTTAATTACATAATCATTTTCTGAAATGGAGCGAACCTTCAAAAGCTTCCTTGAGTTCACATTTTTTACTACTTTTCCTTTAACACTTTCCAAATCCATAAACACATCAACACTAGTGACCCGACCCATTTGTCCACATGGGTCTGACAAGGAGCAGACTACATCTCCATGAACAAATACTCTCTCAAATGAAAGAAAATCATCAATCCTTCCAATGCTTTCCTCTAAACTTGATAATATACTCTGAGCTTTTCCACCATATAGAAAATCGATTTCCTCTTGATCCTCACTGCTGTTGCTGTCACTGGAAGTCTCCCAGTCTAAATCACTAATGATAGGATCCATCAATTATATGCCTGTCATAATATTTGATAGTAACATCAACTAAACTATTAAAAGTACAATAAATTAACATGATAACATAACAATAAGGAAAGAAAAAAAACTGTTAGTCCATGTACAATAAATTAACATGATAGCATCAACTAAACTATTTAAAGTACAATAAATAAAAACATGTACTGGAATTTTTACCAGATTCTGAAATAGATAGAATCAGATTTATTCTTCCTTCAGTGGTATCTTGAGAAGAAAGGACATAAACTGTTAATTCAGATGTAGATTTTAATCCTATAATTTCCCTTGAATGAGACCTATGCATGAAAATTGAAACAATAAACAAATTAGTAAATAGTAATCCATTTTCATTATTTAGAATTGTTGATATGGATATGTTAAAATTTTGTAACGAACACTAACAAGTAAACAGGGATTCAAGATCCTTACCTTCTCAAGCAAATTGAAGCATCAAACCCCAGTGTGTATATAGTGATCACAAAAGTTGTGCCTATTGATTTCAATGGATAGTTGTGGGTAATACAAAATAGTTCTGATTGATACTGCTTGTTGTCACAGATAGTATCTCCAAATGATTATCTTGAACACTGAAGCTGGAGATCTGATGCCAAAGGAGATTTTTCCCAGGATAAAAGGACCCAATAATGGTCTGTTTTTTTCCCAATAGGATAATAGGAATCAATCAAGGACTCCAACATGCCAAAGGAGATATGCCCAATTTGAATTGGAATTTCACAAATAGAAACCCTTGGGAGTGGTTTAAAACAACAAAATGTCAAGTAGCAACAACTATCAGATTTTTTTTTTTCCTGGTGATTTACAGGAAGAAAAAACTCTAGCTATTGGAGGAAATAGACCAAGATAGCTGAAAGATGCCAAAGGAGATTTGCCCCCCAAGAAAGGATGGAGTTTCTAGAGAAATTACCTCTGAATGGTAATATTTTTAAAAAGGCAAAAAATGTTCATATATTTTTACTACTTGGAATCCAAGTATCCAACCAAAGGAAATTAAGTAACTTTTGCCAAAGAAGATTTGCCCAGTACAGCTGAATCTTCAATCATAAATAGATATCTGAAAGAGAGGAAGTTTCCTGTTCCAAGATTGAGGGTTACACTGCCAAAGGAGATCTGCCTCTACAATAAAGTCTAACACTCTATCAGGTCTATCTGGTAACAAAGGAGATGGGCTAATATCTAGAACCAACAAAATTTCGGAGTTGCAATCCAAAATGGTTTAGCCATTCAACAGAAATATTTTCTGCTCCTTGATTCACAGCAGAAGGGCAAATTCAGGACACAATTGCCATTGGCAAAAGTGCTTGTGTTACCAGATCATTTCATTTAAACCTGCAACAAAAGGATTAGTGAGTGCATCCTCTAGCCTTTTACTATTCTATTTTTTGGTCTTAGGTCAGAGACCACAGGTGTCCCCCAACACACTGAGTTAGAGACTAATCTCGCTCGTAGTGTGTAGCTACCGCTGCTCCAAGGGAATTTTACATACAGAAAAAATCGAATACAGATTCTCCCGTTAAATAGATCGTTTCCCGCATGTGAACGCAACGGAGCCTTACGCCATTGGGTTAACCCAGTGGGTTCCTCTAGCCTTTTACTATATGAAAAGAAAATGAAAATGCTAAAGAATGAGATTGCAGATAACTAAGCTAACTATTTTACACTGTAGCATCATAGTTCAGGAGGCAAGAGAAAAAACTGGGATTGATATTAAACTAGAGAAATAGAATCTAAAGGAATCAAAGAAACACAACTAAAAGTTAAAAAATGAAAATTAATACTTTCTTTAGATTCCTTCCATCTTGATAGGTTGGAAAACCCAACCTTGTAATGAAAACATTGCACAAAACTCATGGGTATTTTTCACCTCAAATTTCATGAAAAAAGAAGAAAAAGAACATCAATTCTATCACCTCTCTTTGAAAAAGACAAAAAACAAAGGTGGTATAACTTATCCATAGAAAACACAGATATTGTATAATCAATAATCAATTAAACAAACTACAATTTGTCATTGTCAAATTAATCACAGCTTCATTGCTTTAGTTGGAATAGTAATCCCAAAAACATTCCTTAAGATTTTATTTAACCTAGGAGTTCATATGAAATAGCACCTAACGTAATTATGTTATGCAGAAATAAACTTTATTGAATCCAGCACGTCAGAATGAGTTTACAAAAGAAAGTTATAACCCATCAACCTCAGGAAAACAAGGTAAGTAAGCAGAGGAAGGGAAAGTACCAGTTGCACATTTGAGATGGTTTGATCCATAAAAAGCTATAAAAGGTATAGACCCAAGAAACCTCCATGACTATAAATACCGAATGAAGGAACTCCACCCTGAAGAACTAAACAAACTAAAAGTATATGCTACTTCAGTTCACAAAATTTGCTTTCAGCTTCAAAAAGCTATATTATGCTCTCTTCTTCTTCTTAGCTAAGAACTTCAACCTTAATAGAAGAAGGCAGAGGTGGGTATTGTTCAGATAGGCTTAGTTCCACGTCCAGTTCCACCATCCTCCAGGTCACCACCGAGCTTAGGAACCATTGCAGAATGTCACTCTTTATCTCTGTAGAATGCAAAGGCTTTGGTGAAGATGGGAACTTATTGTGTTAGTGTAACAAATGGAGACTTTTTGTTACATATAAATAGTGTGACAATTGAACCAATTGAAAAGAATATACCAGATAGTATCCGACACAAAATACTATGAAGAGACAGTTAGTGTGTAATTACCTATTTGCCCTCACTCTATATCTCAGACAGAAGTCAAAACTTTGGTCTGAAGCCGCAAGGAAAGTGACTATAATTTTTGGGGAATTTCCTTTGATTCTTATGTCACCTTCTTTTCCTTTGCGATGTTTGTTTCATAGACGGATTATTGAAATCTAATTGTCTAAATGAAAGATTTGATGTCACTTTGTTACAATTTACCCTTAGTCATATCAAACCATTATGTGGCATCATGGGTTGGTACCAATGGTCCAAAGATTGTGTGCCAGTGTGGGGGTTATTTTATTTTACTTTTTAGGGTAAAATTGCTAGCTAGGATCTAAGTAAGATCACTGCCATTTGTCAATTTGTTAAGGAATAAAAGCGAGGTTTTTATAAAAAAGGGGTAAGTAATTACATCAACAAAGATGGTGGTTCAAATTGAATGATGTAATTGTAATTGAGTTATGTTTTAATTTTTAATATAATATAAGTAATATTGAACAAATTAAAGATAAAACAATATTGATAATTTTATAATATTAAAAGTTCAACTTTACTCATAAATATTATAATTCATGACTCATAAAATATTTTTTAAATTAAACATGCAAAGACATATAATATATCATAATATTTTGTAACAAAAAAAATTATAACATTTAAGTTCAACAACACACAATAATATTTATTAACAATTAAATTTAGAAATTTAATATCTAATTAATATAATTATGTTATTATAATATTGAGTTGAAATTATATTAATTATATTAACATCGTGACATGATTAGTAAAAAAAATATTAACTATCACAATATTGAATTTTAAGTTAAAAATAAAAAATTCCAACAAACCAATTCAAACTGTTTATGCCCAGAGTTAAACCAGTTCAATTAGTTGTATAACGATTATTTGCAAGGTCAATTTTCTGAGCTAAATGAGCTGGTTTATGACTGGTCGGTGACAACATATAAATGGATGATAATGTTGAAATTTTTTGGTTACGTTTTTTTATTATTAGTATTAATTTGATTTTTTATTGCATATAATACAATAAAATGTTATTGAGAAGGAGAACTCGTTTTCTTTTTTGACAACACAAATTTTTTTATCTATAAAAATTGAAGACATGTGTTAAAATTTATTATAATTTATGCATTACTGTTTCAACAACACAAATTTTAGATTATAAAAAAATTTAATATATTTTTTATAATCAGTGATGTTTTTTACTATTAGATTTATTTTAATGTATATGATATTAATTAATCTTTTGTTACATAAATCCACGCAGAATCTAACACTTCACAGTTGTATATGTTATATGTTTCCCCCTTTCAAATACTATCCGTACAATGTAATCCTGATATTTTGGATGCATCCCTCGTACAAAAACTTAAAATTTTAGACACAGCATTCAACTTTTCAATAAATTACTTTTTATATTGAGAAAAATTATTTTTAATTTTTAAGAATTAATAGAGGAATGTGTAATTCTAATAACTGTTAAAAGTAATCAATGAGATAATGTGTATTTTGATTAGCATTACAAAGTTGTTAACATAAGTAGTTCTACACTTGAATTTTGTAACTAAGGTATGAAGTTTAATTCCCAACTTGAATATGGAGTCACAATAGAAATGTCAAGTGGAAGTGTGAAATACCATTTAACTACATCAAAAAATTGTTGAAAATTAATATGTTAAATTTTGTGTCGAGAAAAACAATTTTTATTTTAAATATGTTAACTCATAAGGAATTTTTGAGAAAAATAATTTATATTCTGTTCTTATAAGTGAGAATAATCTTTCAAAATACAGTCATGTACTAAGTAGATGTTCCTTATAAAAGTTTTTTATTTTCATACAAGAACCTCATATTCAAACTCAAGATCACATAAGGGTAATTTTAGAATAACAAAAGAAAAAACATAACCCAAACAATAATCCTCAAAATTATTCATCTTCTTAAGAGTTAATTAACAAAATTAGATCCAAAATACATGAAAAGAAATGAAACACGTAATGCATGTACTTTCTGTTGATTGAAGCATTAAATAACTTGCTATGTCAATTAATAGAGTATTGAACTTCACTTTCTAATAAATACTAAATGTTAATCTAAATCCCCCAAAATGTGTACCATAAAATGGAGCTGTACAGGATAGTGTTTTTTCACTTCATTTCTTTTTGTTCAAACGATGTTAACAAAACAACACTTGTCACCAAGAAAATATATTGTCATAATAGTGCCATTAATTAATCTTTTACATGCTTTAGTGATAAAAGCACTAATTAAATTTGCCAATTATATATAGTAATATCTAGTCATTAAGCAAGGATATCTCAAGTTTATTCTCCTGCATATTCTTATCATGTTACTTTTCTAGCCAAAGCCAAAGAATATCCTTGATGCTTCAAAACTGAGTGGAATGGTTTTACATAAAAATGGAGCAATAGCATGATCTAAAAGACAAAGGGACAATCTGTTAAGAATGTTTGCAGAGGCGAGTAAGTGATTCCATCTTTTTTTCCTATTAATAGACAGAACATGCCACATAATGTCCTTGACAGAAACAAAAAGGATATTAGAATCCAATCAGTGTGGTTGTGTAGTAATATGAACTGAACCACAAAACTAAAAGACTTTCTTTTCCTAGTTGCCAATATTTAAAGAATGTGACTTAAGCATTAAGGCACTGTCTAGTTGGAAAAGTAGAACAGGCCACTAACTGAAAATGACCAACTCCTAACAACTTTTCTCTCTTCCCATAACTAAATGGAATTTTAAACCTTCTCTTTTTTCTTTTTGTTCGGTGGATTCCAGATTAACAGTGCTTTTCGTACTTTGTTATGTTATGCATATGCATGACCCAAGATTTGATTCCAAATTTCAATGACCTTTGATGATTGCTAGGTGGCCAAGTTATGGAAAGATATGAAGGTTCTTCTTCGATACTAGTCAAGCATCTAAAAGTAGCAGTTCTTCAAATATTTTGGACTTCTGATTTTACTAGTATAACCCATTTGTTGGTACTCAAATTTTCTGCTTCAATTCTCACCCTATATTGTTTTACTTTTTTTGTTAAACAGCCAAGGCAGAAAAAACACTAAATGTTTGATTCAACAATATTCCGTAGGGTTGTTGCCAACAAGAAATGCACCACTAGAGGTTCTTGTCTCTATTTACTAGTTTCTTTCAAACACTTGAATATGAGCATAATAGGAAAATATGATGCTCAGAAGCACTTACAAGAGAAATATATAAGTTAGTTTTAATTTATGAAATAAATTTAATTTATTTTAATTTTTACTTTATTCTTCTTTAAATATTATTAAAGAAATTTATCCGTACAAAGTATTAATATAAATGATAAGTCAACGATGAGAAATTAGACTAGTCATCATATAATTATGGTGGGGCATCTCTAGATTTTTTGGGCAGCAAGAACTGAAGTATCCAAGTATGATACACCCACGTTAGGCAAATTGGATGACTAATTGCAATTTTCATCTAATCCCACTTTGGTTCATATGTGTTATTGGCCATAAGAAACAAATTTATATAAATATGCTCCAGGATCTACAGTATTTGTCATTGCTAATGCTCTTTATTTATTTATTTTCCAATTTGGCTCTTACACATTAAATTATTTGCGTAGTGGATGGCTTGTATTAACGGATACTTAGGCCATTGCTAGTGCAAGTAAAAATAGCACAAGAAATTCCTCAGGGGGTACCCGCTGGAATATTCTGTATCATATTATAGTTTAGGTGCATGCAATTAACATAATTCGGATAGCATGATGTCAATCTTCACAAAATAAGGTGAAAGATACTAATTGGTAGGTTTTAAGTCACCTGTGTAGCATATAATTATATGCTTTTGAAATGGGTTTTTACGTGTCAATTTTGTTAGATTGTGACAATCATGGAAAACGATATTAACCGATGAAGGTGGGTATGGAATTATTCTACCTCATAGTACTGTGCGTCTGAAATGCATAATCAAAGGTCACAAAAGTGCTTGCCCACATTTTAAATTTACAATATTAATGCTTGTGCAGGAAAACATCATCTAAAAGTGCTTCACAAATCATGCTTATCCTGAAACTATTCACCCTCCATTAATCATAGTAAAAAAACTTTACATTTTTAATTAATTAAAAATTATTGTTTGTATAACTAATGAATTATTATTAAATTTAATAAATTTATTATAAATAAAAATTTATAATTAGATAATATTGTAAAAATATTTTATACTGTGAATAATAATAATAGATACACTAGTTATTTCAGCAGTTAAACTCCATTTTGAGTCATCCTTCCATGATACCAACTTTTATGTTCTTGCTGCCAAAAATTAATAACCAGTTCGATGAAAATAAATCTATGTGATTTCATGAGCACTTTATAAATACTAAACAACAAGAAATTTAAGCTGGTCAGTGCAATGGCCAAAAAAACCATGCTTAGCATACTAGCACTGAAAATGCAAGGTTGAGAACAAAGACACGGTCTGCATCAACTATTGCAAAAGCTAGTACCTTGGCTGTATATTGTTCATATTTAATAATTAAATGGGACTTGTTAATTAATAAGACACTCTAATGATTGATCTCTGAAGAAGATCTATGATCAAAGTTTACTGACAGGAACTAAGATGTCTTTCACAAGACAAGAATAGCATACTAATTACCAAAAGTCCAAGAGTGTAACATGCTATTCAGGTATTCATGAACATTGAACATTAGATATCCTGGTATTGCACGGATCTTCAGTTATATGTTTGCTTTGAATTTAGAGCACGCGTGTGAACTTTCTGTGTGTTTGAATAAGAGCTTAATTAAATATTTATTTAAAAGAATTTATTATATACATAAGAATTTATTTATAAATTTCACTTCAAAACTTGCGATAAGGTAAAAGCAGTCTACTTTAAGTTATTGATAAATTCTTCCATGAAACTTAATAAAAATATTATAAAGTATTTAAACTTTCAAAAGCTATAAAAGCTCGAATATTCACATATCTGTGGGAAATTAAATAGTTTTATATCACTGTTTAATTTATTTTGATGAATGTCATTAGTGAGAAATGAAACTATTTAATTATGGAATAGATATCAAAATGAAAACCCTTTCCGATAGTGGCCCATGGCTGCTTAATATAGATTTAGGAAAAGGTTGAGTGATACAAGTCTAATCAAAATCCACCATGTACCATCAAAATAAAAAGCGAAAGATATCTGCGGAGGGTGCACAGTGAGAACAAAATAATGGTCACATAGCAAGTTCATTGCAACCACAACCAATTATACTAGTAAATCAGATAACAGCAAACTTTTTATAGCTTTTGCAAATGTTTAATAGTTTTATTTTTTATAAATTATACAGTGGCAAGAAGTGGAGTAGCTGTTTCAACAAATAATTTGTTAGAATTATCATAATCAAAATGAAAGTGGAAGCGGCGGAAGTGCTTTACAATTTACCAACTCCTTGTGTGTAGTTAGAAGAGATTGATAGGTGACACAGAAAGTGAGTCCACTTAGAACCACTTTGTTCCATGGAAGGAAATACTTCTTATTCTATTTTATTTAGCCCTTGCAACCATCTACACAACAGTAACACAAAAGTTATCAGTGAGCTGGAACTTGGAAATGAGAATGAAAGAGAAAAATCTATAATATTGACATTTTTTTATTAAACATTTGAAAGTTTTTATCAATAATTAAAACAAGTAGTCTCCTAAGGATGGTCATGTGGAACAAGCAAGTGTTTCACATATGACACTTACAATGAAACATGATAGCATTTCGTACCTAACAAGTTGCAGGTTCTACTTTTCTATTTGAAGTGAAGTAAATGAAAATTTTCTTTGGGGTAGAAAATTTTTCTTGCCTTAAATTGAGGTACCATCTCCTCTTAGAATTTTCTCAAAAAATGAAAAATAAAACAAGTTGTTAACAATTTTTCAGTTTTATAAAACAAGTTATTAACAATTTACTTTGAATTTTCACTAATCATAATTTTTCTCAACATTGGTGTAATGGCCACGTGTGAAACGGCCCATGCTAATCAATTGCAAGGTCAACTATGGGGTGGGGAGACATGAATCTTCATTAATTTCGTTTTGCATTACTCATCACATAATCAAGTGCTTGAGTAGAGGGAACTAGCTGTCTGCAGAGGATAGGTTGAATCCTGATGTTGTCCATAGGAAACTGTGGAAAACGTAAAACTCAGTCATTGTCTCTATCCAAAATTGAGTAATGGTCCTAAGTTTGGATATAACTTGTAATGGACATTGGACAATGGCAATTGACAAGTCTGATCCTTTATTTTTCATAAAAAGGTGGCTATCAATGAAAGAGATATCCCCAGACCCACAAATTCATTTATAGCCTCTGGATAGAGTATTATCCTAACAGATTCATCATTCATAATATATAGATTGTGTTGTTGTTTTTCTTCTTTACCCCCTCAAAGAGTTAGATTATTTGATTCTAGTTTATACACGGCTTTTTATCACAAAATTCTGTTACTGTAAGTATTTATGAATAAGTTAGGTAGAATTTTTAAAAAGTTAAACTGTGCAAAAAATTTGATTCATTTTACTTAATTTATTTTACTGTGTTTGTTGAGAAATTAATTTAATTAATTCAAAACTCTTTTTTAAAGGGTAATAACTAAATAAAAAATTTCTCTTTGTATTCGTGTATTCAATCTTGCAAAGAGGAGGCTTCAGCCTATGTGGAATCAGATATCAGAAGATTAACACTTGCACTCAAAAAGGGTAACTAACTTGTCAACCAATCAAGGCTGATGTTTTGTTTAAATAAAAATTAAGTTCAAACTTAACCATAAACTCATTTCTATAAATGAATCAAATTTGCTAAGATCAACATAGACAAAGGCATAGTTTTCCACAAACGTATAAATAACTTTATAAATAATTTAAACCCAACTTGTTAAGTATTTGATAAGCTGATTATTTTAATAAAAAAAAGCTCAAAATTGACATTAAAAGTAAATAAGTTATGTATTATATAATAGTAAAAATTGTTAATTTTATATGAAAATGTACATTTGGTATTTTTTTTTTATTACAGTATTGTAACTTCTTAAAAAGCTATCATCACATGTTTTTATGTTAAATATTCTTTTATTGTATTTTTGAGCCCAAGTTGCCAAATACAAACTATATTTTTCTAACAAACTAAGCTCAAACTTTAAAATAAATAAATCAAGCCTGAGAGCCATAATTCTTTTTGCAGTCCATGCTTAAGCGTTAGGTATTCAACTTGATTCAACTCATTTGCATTTCTAGACAGCTTTCTACAGTTCACTTCAGGATCCTTGTTCTCCAGAAATTGCTTTTCCTAGCACAGGATGAGAATGTCAAGTTTGAAAGTTCTTTTTTTTTTTCAGAAATTGGTAAATTGCATTATATAGTATCGTGTTTTTGACTAACCAAAAAAAATAAAAAATACAGGAGTGATTATTAAATTTCTTTAGACCTTGAAACCAGTTTAAGAATCAATGGATCTGCGTTCAAACATCGAATCACTAATTATAGCATTACAGAGGGAAAAGAAAATTTGTGTAACAATTCTACAAAATCTGACTACCGAGTGGATGGTTGACTATTTCCACCCAACAAGAATTTGCAGATGCAAATGGAGCTTATCAGCAATATCACCATGCTCACTACATGCCATCCGAATATCAAAACTCACCGAGACAAAAAGATAACAATAACCATCACCATCCAAGGGGGTAGGTACATCCTTTCTAAGCAGTAACTGCAACCTTTTCCTTTTCCTTTTCCTTTTCTTTCTTAGCAGCTTTTGAAGGCTTTTCAGGCAACACATTTTGAGGTTTCTCAATTCCTTGAATATCAGCTATCCTTAACTTGGTCAACTCCTGAAGATGATAACCATGCATCAAGTAGAATTAGTAACAATAATATGATACCAAACTACATGGGATTATATAATTGTTTTCCAACTCACCTGGCGATGCCCTTTGGTTCTTCTGTAATTCTTCCTTCTCTTTTTCTTAAAAATAATTACCTTTGCATCCAGTGCCTGACATAAAGGAAAAATGAGCACATGTGCAAGTGTATGAAAGGAAAAACGAATATACAGTGGTTAGCAAAGCCACAGAATTTTCATCATTGCATCACATAGCAATCATACACTATTAGAAACAGGACAGTTATGATGCTTTGACACATGTCTTTTTATTTAAATTCATCTCTATATTTCAATGAAGAAACCCTTTGGCATACAAATATATGCTGCAAAATGCAATCAGCAGTTGTTAGATTTCTTTACTTTATAGATTACATGCTACATTATTAGAGGAAAATTGTACGAAAATACATGAATTAAATGCAATATATAATTCTTTTTAATTTTGTCAAACAGAGGAAAGTATGTCATTTAGTCACAATTCTAATTCCTTTTCATTATGATTGCAAATGTATGAAAGGAAAGAGCAGCAATTACAACCAAACCTATTGTGTTCCTACTCTCATCTTAAAAAAGCTGATTCTACATAATTGAAATGAGAAGTTACACTCACATGCTCCTCAACAATAGCATGAACAGCTGCATCTGGCACTATGGGTCTGCCAACAATTGTCTGACTAGCAGAGCCAAGCAACAGAACTTTGTTCAGAATCAACTGCAATGGGCAAAAAGAGCAATGGAATTTTCAATTAATTGGCTTGAAAGATTCCATAACAAAGAAAATAGCAAATAATTAGTACAAAGAAAACAAGCCACTGATTATTATTTAACAAAACTTCTGACACATTTACACAAACATACTGCAATTATGCAGTGTATTGAGAACTAGGCAAATATAGTTTGTAGAACTATCAAAATGGTTAGAAGCAACTGTACAACAACAATAACACAAGTCATTTCTCACTAGGTATGGAGTAAGTAACAACTGTACTTCAACCTCCAACAACCCCAATCACCAAGTCGCTCCCCAAGAAAAAAATCCAACATGCAGGTTAAAAATTTGACATAATAAGTAAATGTTTTTAAAATCATAAGAGGTTGTGATTGTTATCTAGTTTTAAGATTTGGCAGACATCGCAAAGTCTCAATACACATAGCATAATGCAAACAAGGCAAGTAATAGCTTGTTAAAATGAGCATCCGTTCAGAGAATCTTGAAGAGGAGATAAGTTTGAATTAGAACATAAATTTACACTAAAAAAATAATTTTGTAACATATATTTACACTAAAAATAATAATTGTGAAATATGTATTTATACTAAAAATAAATTAGAACAATTTATTTCATATATAATTAAGGTATCCATGTAATTCCAATTCTTAATAAATGATAAAAGTTCCTTAAACTTGCTCTAAAATTTGGTGATGACTCATTCAAGAAATGATAAAAGATTTTCCTCACGTTCTCATTCAAAAATAACAAACTCTTTCATTGGCAACGAATTCACCATATGACATGACAACATGCACATCCATTCTCCCTCATTACTCACACACAAGCATGCACAAAGAACACTTCTATTATAGGGCTCTCTCAGATTCTCTCTCATTCAAGAAATGATAAAAGATTTTCCTCACGTTCTCATTCAAAAATAACAAACTCTTTCATTGGCAACGAATTCACCATATGACATGACAACATGCACATCCATTCTCCCTCATTACTCACCCACAAGCATGCACAAAGAACACTTCTATTATAGGGCTCTCTCAGATTCTCTCTCATTCACTAATATCAGACATTCTCTCAAATGAATCTTATTTGTTAAACACCTAAGGATATATATACAAACACAATTTTTGAATCTTATGTTTTTGTGTCCCTGTGCATGTGTTTGTATTTCGAAGGTAGTATTGAATTATTGTTCAGCATCCTGGTATATTTATTTACTGCATGTAATTACTGCGAACGGCTTTCTTTACAGTAACAAATACAAGACCACACAAGGCCATGGTCTCAAACGAGGCTGAATCACAATAACAAAGAGTTTCAACGCCTCCAACGACTGAAGTGAGTAATTTCAACGAGATTCTCAAAATAGTCATTAAGAAAAATTCCATGCAGGGAATAGTTCATTTGAGTAACCAATAGGTAAATCTATAATTTGATTCTTTAAGATGGAATAACTAAGACACACTCACCTTGTCATTCACTTCACAGAACTTCAATCTTTCAGTGAAAACGCTGTCCCCATTGCTTACTTTAAACTGGTGCGAACCAATCTGAACCAGTACAAATACACAAATACTAAAAAAGAATGTAACATACATTCATAAACCGAATCACACAGCGTTTGAAAGTCGAACCTGAACAACTGCGAAAACAGGCTCGTAGGGCTTAAAAACACCATCTTCCTTTTGAAGGGGACCCACCACTCTGTACCCAATAGCCGCCGCTTCCGCTTCCTTCTCCTCCGCCGTGTACACTTTTTTCCTACTCGACAGTGAGACATCATTATCATCATCATAATCCTCTTCATAATCCTCTTCACTATCGTCGCTGTGATCGTCATTTTTGTCGGAAGAGAAATAGCGGAGGTGTGGCCATTGTGCAAAAACAGAGGCGCGTGCGGTGAAAACGGGTGAAGAAGCGTTGGTGCGGGGAAATGAAGACACTGTGAGCGAGCGGACAGAGGATGCGTTTCTGAATAGAAACGGCGTTGTTAGCGTTAACGCTCGCAGGCACCTCCTACTCGCCATGGATGCTGGTGTTGCAGTACCCAAAACTAGGTTTTGTTTTGATCTCACACGACACAAACACAACGGAATCCCTGTCACCCGCGCTGCACCTGCATCCATATGGGCCTGGCTCGGCCCACTAAAGGAACACCGTTCATTAGCCCGTTAAAAACAGAACGGGACTCCATTAATGTTCCCTGCGATGCCCCTTCACCCAGTCGGGCCTGCCTCGGCCCACGAAAGAAACGCTATGCACAACACTATTATATTAAAAGCAGGACATGACTCTGTTCATCTTCTTTTTTTATTTTTGTAGGACGAATATTAGAGGAGAGGATAACGCCGTTCCAACCACCACCTCTTCATGTTTATTATAAATAGAAAATAAAATTATTAAAACTATATATCAAAAATATTATTATTAAATAATATTTAATACTTAAACATATCGTAATTTATCTATAAGCTTTCACTTTAAATATTATTTTAAATTTTAATATATGTTTATTAAATAGCCAAATTTAATAATATATATATAAAATAGAGTTGAACACAAATGTTCTTATAGTAGTTAATCTTATCAATGTAATATATAAATAATAATTTTTTTCTTATATAATATTAATTATTTGATTATCAAATCTAATTATATTGAAATTATACTTATGCAAAATAAATAAATAAATAAATAAATATATATATATATATATATTATCAATTAAAAGTAATAACTGCAAAATTTAATACCTAATATATGTTCATATATATTAAAGTATACACCAAAACATTATTACTTTTTATTATTATTTTAAAATTTTCTTTATAAAAAATAGTTTAGGATAGAAATTTGAAATTTATATTAATACAATGTATACAAATTGATATATGTATATAATAAAATGAAAGATTAACCTAAATGGTTCTCACAATTTAAAATAAAAAAAAAAAATAAACATCTTTGGCCTTTGTTGATTTCATTACTACATAAAAGATACAAAAATCCAAAAATTCAACTATAAAAAATTTGACACGTGTCAAACATGAACACAAGTTAAAGAAAAAAAAAATAGCTTCCAGATCCTCTTCAAGAATACTTTAAGTATGATGGTTAAACAACTAGAAATTCATGATCACTTATGTAATAAAATTAAAGAAAAATATAGACTTGAATGATGATATCAGCCAAAGTATTTATTTTAATTATGTAATTTTTATTAGTTATGTAATGATAATTATGTAACTGTTTTTAGTTTAATTAGTATCTTGAATGTTGAACTATTTGTATGAGATTAGTTACTTTTATAATTTTAAATAAAATATAATTTAATTATATTTATATTTTAATTTTAATTTTTTTATTATACTAAAAAATATTTTACATAATAATATTATAAAAATTTATTTAATTTTTAAAGTTTAATTAATTTACAAATAAATAATTATAAATTAATAAAAAATTATTGATAAAATATAATGATATAAGTTTTTTTAGTGAGACCTATTGAAAGTATGTAAATAGAATTGTTTATTATAGAGATTTAATGTTTAAAGGTGTATGTATTGAAAAAAATAATGTGTATAAAAAAATTTAATTGAAAATAACTAAATCTTACTTTTTTAAAATTAAATTTTTAAATAATTTTATTCTCAAATATATTTTTAAAGAATAATCAAGCATAAATTCAAACTAATTTTGATCTCAAATATACTTTTAAAACAATCTTAAAAAATCCAAAATATCATTAATTAACCCAAAAAATAATTTATTCTTCTCTCATTTTTTTTTTTCAACTTTCGATCTTGGGACAAAGATATCGGCACTCATTGTGAAACAAACGTTTGATACATATTCCTGAAAGGACAGAAGCAATTAACAACGTGTAGAAAGCTTAACATCCTTTTTTATTATTATTTTTATCTTTCCTTAGTGCTTTATATAAATAAAAAATGGCATGGTGATATTCTTTTATTCGCGGTGCAGTGGGAAGAGTAGATAAGAATAAGTCATATTTAATATATTTTATTTAAATTTTTATAAATACTTTAAATGATATTATGATCATGTGAAAACATCGTGAATCAATAATGTACAATTTTGTTGGTTTCACACTAAGCTGATGTCACATTCAAACCTTAATAATTATTATAATTAAATAATAATTTAAAATTATTTTATACTTTTTATATATATAATTATTAAACTCATAAAAAAATATAAAAAGAAGTGAAAGTGACTACAAATATGCAGTTTTTGAATAATATAAGGTAACCTTTAACGTTAGGTGGGGGTTGTGACCTACGTTATCTTTGCACGTGATTGTCTCGTTTTGCGACTTGATGTTTGTCACAACATCCTCGGCTCCTATTTTTTTCTCAGCTCAGAAGTGAATTAACGTTATATAAAATAAATTCAAACGATAAAAGTACTTTTCATATGCCTATTAAAAAATCAATTTTTTTAACACACTTATATATTTATTAATCATGCCAGATTTTGTCAATAAACAATAAGAACATGTAATTTAGTTACAACAACCTTCTTTTGAACTGACTCCATAAGCATATTATTACAAGAAGTTAAGAATAGTATATATATACTATGACAGCACTATATCATTGTTAAATTTGTTAAAATTAAACAAAGAATACTTTACCTTATTAACTTTTATCTTTAACTAGTAGTTAAATATACTTCGACAAAATATTTCAGCAAAGATATAATAAAATATTTTTTTACACAACTAATTAGTTAGCATAGTGACTTAAAAATGAAACATATAACTTAAAAGTGTTTTGAATAATCTACAATTTATACGTGTGTTTTTATTTTGTAAAATAAGGTATACAGTATTTTTTTTATAAATTATTCTTTTTAAAATAATTTATCTCAATAATTTAAAATCTATAAAACAAAATATTTTTAAAAAATTTCAGCAATAGTCATATAGCTTTCTATTGTAACCTTAATCTGTCACCTTATTTACTTTTTTTTTTCTTTGGAAAAAATTGAAAGAATTAAAGATCATAACATTATTATCTAAAAATTATTCAATTTAGAAAGTAAAATAAAAACTTATAATCATTATTTAAAATTAACCTTTGAAATTTATATAATTAGATAATTTGTTATACATGTACATGCATTTAATTAGAATTATTTTTTATCAACACTTTGTGAGGTCTTTTTTTTGTTACTAAAAAAATATTTGGTTACTTTTAAAAGACAAATATTGTGTATCAAGTAATTATTGTAATTTTAAAAACATAATAATAAAGTGATATGAGTTTGAATGAATAAATATTAGTGATGCGAACATCAAAATTCAAGTTCATAAAGTTCATGATTAGCAAGCCTAAATCCATGATAAGAAGGATCACAATTCAAGACTCAGGTGGACTCATGACTAAAAAGACAGACTTAAAAAGGCTCAAAAGGCATTCTAGCACAAGGTGACCCATCAACTGGAGGTTCAATTGTTGAAAGTTCTAGTGTTAAATTTAGAATCCAAGACCATAAGCATAGTATGCCCACACTTAACCACTAGAGCAAACTAGTTTTGTATGTAATATTGAGATTTTAATTTCTTTGTAAGTTTTAGCACTATTAGGGTTCTTCCTTGCATCTTTTGATCTTATTAAAAATTCTCTTGTTCTTGTAGCGATCATCCTTAGGCTTATAAAATAATTTTGTTTATGACATCTTGCCTTTTAGGTGTCTTGGTTTTTATTTCCAAAAGTCCCAATTTTAATTAATTTCCAAACCCTAACCCTTAAATTTTCAATTTCTTGTTTCAATTCTTCTTGAGAATCTTATCATTTGGTATTCAAAGCAAGGTTTAAAGTGACACTATTCACTCATACTGTTCACTGTCATGTTCATGTGCACTGTTCACCATCATGTTTACGCGCATCGTTCATTGTCATTGTTCATTTTTTTCTCCTTCGTTTTTGTTTTTATCCGTATTGCTTTGAATTTATAGTATTTCAATTTTGGAACATAAATTTTGCTAAGTAAAAAAAAAGTGAAATAGAAAAGAAAGAAGTTAAAAAAAAGGTCTATGATCTTTCAATATTGAAACAAAAATTTTCAAATAAAAAAAAAGAATGAGAAAGAAAAGAAAGAAGTTTAAATATATAAATATATATATATAGCAGTTGTTCTTCTTTAAATTCAATGCACAACATATGTTTGATAAAAAACTCTACGTTTCAAGTGTCTTCTCTAATTTTTTTTTTCTCATACACTTTGTGTTTGTCTTGCATGTTTATTAGTAGTGAAACTGTTCTTTTTACTTCTCTTTTGTGGTGTTAAAATTATATTTTTAAGCTTTGTGATTGCTACCCTTAAGGTGATTCTTGATTATAGATTGTTTGATTCTTGTAAGAACCTTAAGTAAGATAATGAGCAGAAAAAGGCAAGAGTGAACATTTAAAGAAAAACTATTATTGTGTGAAATACAAGTAGAGTGTAAACACATGAGGGAAGTGTTGTGAGGTTTAAATTTTGTTGTTATTTTAAAATTGTTTGCTTAAGTATGTCAAGAGAAACACCACCAACTAGACTTTCACAAGTATAAATGCAAGTCTTAACTCAATATTTAGAGACGCTAATGAAGCAACAAAGTGATGGGCTCGATCAAATAAAGCAAGCACAACAAGAAAATTGTGAAAATCGAGAGGGAATTAGGAGGAGAAGAAGAGAGAATGAAGGAGAACAAAGGCAACCTAGACTTGAAGGGATCATACTAAATATTCTCTCATTCAATGGAAGAGTGATCCATAAGCTTATTTAGAGTGAAAGCTTAAAATTGAACACGTATTTTCTTGTAATAATTATAACGAGGAGCAAAAAATGAAATTGGCAGCAATTGAATTTTCAGAATATGTTTTGATTGGTGGAATAAATATCAAAGGGAGAGAGTTTGAAATGAAGAACCTATGGTGAAGTCTTAGATAAAAATGAAAAGGATCATAAGAAAGAGATATGTGCCTGCAAGTTATAATAGAGATTTGCAATTAAAGCTCCAAAGGACGACCCAAGAAAATAGGAGTGTGGAATAGTATTTTAAGGAGATGTAGGTGATCATGATTAGGGTTGCCAAAATCTGTGAAGAAAATAAAGCTATTATGGCTCGATTTTTTAGTGAGTTCAATCATTATATTTGGGATGTTGTGGAATTACAAGAATATGTTGAAATGGAGGATTTGTTGCACAAGGCTATCCAAGTAGAATAACAACTCAAGAGGAAAGGAATCGTGAGAAGGAGTTATAACAACAATAATGATAATTGGAGGGATAAAGTCATGAGAGATAGAGGCCCCATCAAGTCTAGCCACATCTTCACATATGAAGCCACCTATGAGGTCCAATACCTTACCCTCTAAAATAAAGACAAGTAATTTGAAGTGTTTCAAATGCTTCGGGAAAGGACACTATGCTTTTGAATGTCCAACCAAGAGGAATATGGTTTTGTTAGCAAATGGTAATATAGATAGTGAGTCTTCTAGAGAATTCAAAAAGGAAGTAAGTGTTGTGGAAAGTAATTTTTTTATGATTAGGATTCTCATGGAAAGCTAAATTCAAGCCTTGGATCAATCTCAAAGGAAAAATATTTTCCACACTAGATGTGTCATCCAAGGGAGGATTTTCTCACTTATAGTTGATAGAGAGAATTACACTAATGTAGCTAGTTCTAGGCTAGTTACCTAGCTAGATTTGGAGACAAAACCACACCCTAAGCCATACAAACTTTGATGGCTTAATGAATGATACGAATCATAATTAATGGATCATTTTAAAAATAGGTAAAATGATAGAATTAGGAACTTAACTCTAATCGTGACCTGCTGACAAAACCAAAGTTATCACATAAGAACTTGACCTTAACTACGATTTCTCGACAAAACTAAAGTTATCAAAAAAATGTGACTCTAACCGCGACTTACCAATAAAACCAACACTATAAAGTTCTTTAACCTAAGAACAAAAGGGAAGCTTTCACAAAAGAGAAAATACTTAATTCATTCAAATATGTCTCCTGTCTCTTTTACATAGGTTCTTATTTATAGGAAATTAGAAAAACAAATAACAAGAAATAAATCCTAAACAAATCCTAAGCAAATCTTAAACAAATCATAATCTTATTTGAAAAGATAATATATCATAATAATAAATGTTAAATATCTCCTTTAATATTTTATCATGTCTTAGTCATGATCTTCATGTAAGTATGAGACAATTCTTAGATTGAGTTTTGTCAAGTTCATATCAGTGAAGATGGAGAAGTAGTTGTGAGCAAGCAAGTTGATGTGAATCTATCCATAGGACCCTATATTGACAAAGTCTTGTGTGGTGTGGTTCCAATGGAAGTAACCCATATTCTCTTAGGAAAGTCGTGGAATTTGATACCAAAGTCATTCATCATGGTTTCACCAACAAAATCTCCTTCATGCACAACAAAAAGAAAATTGTTTTCAAACCTTTATCTCCTAAAGAGGTGTGTGAGGATCAAATAAAATCAAGGGAAAGGAGAATGCAAGAGTTGAGTGAAATACCTAAAAAGAGTGTAAAGAAAAATAGTGAAACACTAGAGGGCAAGAGTGAAACACGAGAATAAAGTGAGTGAGGTAAAAAACTATTTTTTTACAAACAAACTCATTTTCTTGTTATGCTACAAAAGCAACGCCTTGGCTGCTAACAACTATAATCCAATTATGTTTCCTTCTAGTATTGAATCTATCTTGTAGGAATTCCAAGATATATTTTCAAAGGAAGTGCCAAGAAAATTGCCACCCCTAAGGGGAATTGAGCACCATATTGACCTTATTCCAAGAGCATCTTTACCCAATAGGCTAGCCTATAGAACCCTCAAGAGACCAAGGATATCAAAGCTCAGGTAAAGGAATTGATGAATAAGGGATGGGTGCAGGAGAGCATGAGCCCATATGTTGTCCTAATAATTTTGGTGCCTAAAAGGAATGGGTCTTGAATGATAAGTACAGATTGCAAGGCACTCAATAACATCACTATCAAGTATAGACACCCCATTTCCAGGTTATATGATTTATTGGATGAGTTGTATGATGTTTATGTGTTTTAAAATTTGATTTAAAAGTGTGTACCATCAAATTAGAACTAGGGAGGGGGATAAATGAAAAACTACCTTTAAAACAAAAAATGGATTGTATGAGTGGCTTGTAATGTCATCTGAACTAACTAATGCCCCTAAGCACTTTCATGAGATTAACAAACCATGTTCTGAGAGAATTCTTAGGCAAATGTGTTGTGGTGTATTTTGATGATATTCTGATTTATATCACTATTCTTGAATTGTATGTTGATTATTTGTATGTTGTTTTGAAAGTGCTAAGGAAAGAAAAATTGTATAGTGACCTTGAAAAGTGACCTTTTGCACATACCAGATTGCGTTTTTAGACTTTGTTGCGAGTGGTAAAGGGGTTCAAGCGAGCCAAGAAAAAGTAAAGGTCATACACGATAGGTCTACCCCCAAAAATATGAGTGAAGTGAGAAGTTTTCATAGCCTAGGTAGTTTTTATAGGAGATTTGTGAAAGATTTTAGTATCGTGGTTGCACCCTTGAATAAAATTTGTTTACCTCATGTTAAGTGTGCATATAATAAGACTGTTCATAGCACTACAAATTGTTCATCATTTGAAATTGTCTATGGATTCAATCCTTTAACTCATTTGAATTTGTTATTGATGTCTAACATTACTGTTTTTAAGCATAAAGATGCATAGGCTAAGACTAGTTATGTGAAGAAGCTACATGAGCATGTGGAGGCACAAATTGAGAAAAGGATTTATGCTTATGCTAGGCAAACCAACAAAGGAAGGAAGAAAATGATATTTGAACATGGAGATTGGATATGAATATATATAAGGAACGAAGGGTTTCCTAAATAAAGAAAAACCAAACTTTCACCTAGAGGGGATAGACCTTTCCAAGTGCTAGAAAGGAACAATGACAATGCTTATAAAATTTATCTTCCAGGTGAGTATGATGTAAGTTTTACTTTCAATATTTTTGACTTGTCTCCTTTTAATGTAGATGATAAAACTTTGGATTTGAGGTCAAATCTTTCTCAATAGAAAAGGAATGATGCTGATATCAAAGTCCAAGCTCGTGAGGCCCATGATCAGCAAACTCAAACTCATGATAAGAAGGATCAAGGCTAGGGCCCAATTCAAGACTTTGGTGGACACATGACTAAAGGTAGGCTTAGAAAGGCACATGAGGCATTGCAACATAAGGTGACTCATCTACTAGAAGTCTAGCTGTCTAAAGCTCCACCCTAGGAAGATTACATGTATATCATGCTTGGAGAGCTAGGAAGTCCAATTAGGAGATTTAGTTCATTTTCTATTTGTTTAAGTTCTAAAGTTTGTTTGGTAAAAGGTGTTTAAAAATAAAAAATTTACTTAGTGTTAAGATTAGAACCAAGACCATAAACATAGTATGTTCACACTTAACCACTAGGGCAAACTAGTTTTGCATGTGATATAGGAATTTTAATTTCTTTTATTTATTTTCAAAGGAAGTAAATTCATAAACTAAATTTGTATTAAACCTTTTTGGAATTTAGTATAAAGCATATTATGATTAATTGATATTTTTTGTGAGTTTTAACTCTACTAGAGTTCTTCTTTACATCTTTTGATCTTATCAAGAATTTTTTCGTTCTTATAGTGATCTTCCTTGATTCTCATACCCTAATCTTTAAATTCTCAATTTCTTATTTCAATACTTCTTTGAAATCTTATCAATTAGTGTTATCCCATTAAAAAATAATGAGAATTATTTTAGGTTAACACAATATAAAAAGACTATAATTTATAATACATCAAGTCACACAATGATTTTTCTTATCTCCAAGTGAAGAATTACGATGATTTCATTGAAAAATTATTCATGTTCATCATTTATTATTGCAAAGATTTTACAACAAATATAGAAGAATAATAAAGAACCAACTATAATTTTAGATATTTATTTTACTTCTTAATAATTAAACATTACGTAGATTATATGATATTTCGTAAAATCAAATATTCTAAAATATGCTTAAGAATTTTTTAACTTTAGCATAGAACATATAGAATACTAAATGAAGCTTAAAATTCCAACAATATATAATAAATAAACAATTCAAAATATAATATAATTTGTTGATATAAGATGAAATAATTGAGATCTAGGATAAAAAGATAATGTAAAAAGAGAAATTTAAAAAATCAAATATTTAAGCAGCTGGAATTTGAGAAAAAAAATTGAGTTATTAAAGAATTATTTTTAAATATATAAAATTAAAATTTAAAATGTAAAAAGAAAAACATAAATAATCATAAAACATAATTTTTTAAAAATAAAATCACGCTTATCAAATACGAAAAAAGTATAATAAAATGTTAAAATAAATAGTCAAATTAATATTTCAAAGATACAGTGTCCATTATATTGATTGTTGAATAATGTAAATTAAATTAATGATATCTAAATAGTATAATTTTAGCTATTAAATTAGTCCGTAAATGTGTATTATTTATCATAAAAGCTAGTCTGTCAGATTCGTGAAACGAGAATAAATAAAATTCACTAAAATAATAAACGCTCGTGTCAAGAAACCTCAAGTACCTACCAAAAAGAACAGTCAAGAGACCTTAATTAATTTTAATTTTCATTGTTAAAGTTATCATGTAAAAATGTGGTTCACACCCTATATTTTTCGTAGAATAATTTTACTATGTACTGAAAAGTTAGTGTCACCTTCACATGGACCCAAAAGCACAGAATCATAGTATATAAACCATACACCAGAAAGAGAGCAAAGACAGTGGTGGCTGAGGAGTTTTAGAGAAACAGGGAAATGGCGGGGACGAAGACCCTCATGGTCATGGGTTCTGACTATGGAATTTTGAACAAAAAAAATCATTTGAATTGTCAGATTCTTGGTCTGAGCCAGGGACATGGATTTGGATTAGTGAGTGATAAGATGAAACTTGGAGTGAGGAAGAAGGGAAAGCAAAGTTCATCAACTATCATGGTAGCTCTAGATAAGCCTGAGGTCATCTCTCACAAGTCCACTACTGTCAAGCTTTCAGCACTTGTAGCCTTGAGATATGGTAATAAAGACAATAAGGTGTTGGTAAATGAAATGGTGGATAACTTTCTAACCATTTTCTGGCCCCAAAACCATACCAAAGAAGCTGTTCTTCTTCAACTTGTTAGCACACAGCTTGATCCCAGTATGTCTCTCTTTGACTCCTATCCTTTCTATTTTTGTCTACTGTTGGAAAAACCCGTTTTCCACGTTAACTAAATATCCTGTTTCAATGATGTATACTAATTCAGTGCGGGGATAGTATCAACTCATTTTTAATATTTATCTTTTAAAAAAATTATATAAAAAAATTCATATGAATTAATTTATATATAAATTAATTTTAATTAATAGATAAATTTATTTATTTTTTATTCTTTTCTTCTCATAATATTTACTGACCCGTTCACTTATAATGAAAATTTTCATTCCAATGTAAAAGTGGAGTTTTGCTTAGTAAGGTTATGTTTGATCTCACTGTTTTTTTTTTTTTTAACAAAATTTAACATAAGAGTTTTAAAAATAAAATAAAATGTGTTTTAGAGATTTTTTTTCTTTTAATCTAAAATAGATTATTCCCATGAAAACCATCTAAAAGAGATTATTCAAAAAATGAAAAAAGAAAAAGTGCATGTAACCCTAATTGAGAAAAAGCGAGAAAAGAAAGCGGTTAAAAAAAGAGGAAGAGCATGGCATTGAGAAAGAGAAAGAAAAAGAAAAGTAAACAAATTTCTCCATTTATCTTTTTTCTAAAAGTTATCTTCTCTTTTTTTTATAAAAATTAAAATACTTAATTTATTGAAAATCTGATTAATTCATCTTCCTTTAAAAAAGGTAAGCCCAAAATAAATTAAACCAATATGCATGTTACCTTATAACGAGAAAATAATCCCTTGTCCTTCACCTTTATACTTCACATTAATTCTCGTACTTAAAATAAATTTTCTCCAAATCCTTGAAAATTATCGAAAAGTTGGTTGGCTAAAGTATTGACGTGACCAATTCTTGATAATTTTAAGACCCACAGGGGTTGTAAACTTAAGGATTAATGTGAACTGAATAAAAAAAAAAGTTGAAGGATTAAACTAATCAATTACTCAACTTGTTACATTTGTGATTTTGGAGCCGCATAATAATCAATCATTTACGTAAAACCTAAAAAAAAAATTAGACTTGAGGATTAAAAAATAAAAAACACAAGCATGAGACCCACTTAATGTTTTAAGTCTCTAACTACTACTACTGTGATATATGTATTGTTTCAGCTCAATGTCCAATGTTCAACTTATTAATATTAATATTAATATTTAAATAAAAGGGAGAATGCAGGCAAAGTTGAGCATGGAAACCTATTTGGAGTTATCTGAAGACCATAACATTGGAGCTGATGGAAGAATCCTCACTTACAAAGTTGAATTCACTGTGGACTCTGATTTTGGGATCCCTGGAGCTGTTACTGTGGTAAATGGCTATGATAATGAGTTCTTCTTGGAAAGCATAACTATTGCACAAAATGTTCATTTTGCTTGCAAATCTTGGGTTCAACCAGATAAGCTTTACCCAGAGAAGAGAATTTTCTTCGTTGACAAGGTAATATGTTAGTTTAGCAAAATTAACTAATTACTGAGGTTTGCTGTGAATTATAATTAGTAGATCAAATTAATTGAATTTTATATACATGGTTGTCAAAAAATAAAATAAAATTTTATATACGTCAACTTTGCATTTACTCTAGTCAAGTTGATTGATTATTTTACTGGAAATCGATTTTTATTAATCCAGTCTATGACTATGTGATAACTTAAATTCACTAACAAAATATAATTAGAGTGTATTAGGTTTAGCTGGCTAATTATTTCTTGTTTGGTATCGTTATAAACAAATTTTGAACTTTAATCAATTAAAAGGATAAAAGTTTGTCATATATTGCATAATTTATAACGTAAAAACCATTAAAGTTGTCTAAAAATAAAAGTTAAATAACTACACTATATTATACATACACACATAAATGTGTGTTGATTAATAATATGCACTTTGAAAACCTCTAACATAAGAAATTATAATTTTTAATACCAACATTAAATCAATTGTTTTATTCTCTGTATGTATTTTACCATATTTTCAATAGTTACCTTCTAATCATAGCTTCGACACTCTAAATTTACTTATCATTTAAAATAATCAAATCCTTTTAATATCCTCTTCCACATTATGACACTGTTTATTATGAATAATGATATTTTCACTCATATTTTACAATATTTTTTACAACTAATTTTTTCTATCCTTTTCTCTCTGTTGCATCTCTCAGTTTATTCCATACTTCTCTTTCCTATTTTTAATTTTTCTTTGTAAAAAGTGTTATTAAAAGAAAAAGAATAAAAATTAAATTACTCATTTATTATTTAGTGAACTTCATTTATTTTTTAGTATTTTCCTTATATTATAAACATTAAAATATTTATTGGATCTTTATATTTACTTTCATATTTAATTTTATTTCATATACAAGAAAATTATATGTTTTAATTCCCAGACAATTTTTTGTAGTGATTTATCATTACCAAAACAATTTGTAATAATTTTATGCTGCCAGAAAAAATTATCTGGTATTAATATCAAGGACCAAAGCTTAATTTTTATGCAAGTGTAACCATTGAAACTTACAATTTTTTTGTATAAAACTTAAAATTTAAAACAAATATTTTATATAGAGATCAAGTAAATAATTTACTTTAAAAAAAAAATCAAGTAACAATTTAACGGTTGAGAATTATCCTGACTCCCAGCTACAGCATTCACGGCCAGTCCACTAATAATAAAACAATTAAAACTTAAATTTTAAGTTTATTAAAAAATTATTTATTAATAATTTTGTAAAACAAAAAAAAATCACCTATATTAATAAAGGAGTTTATTAGTTGACACTTAAAATATAATTTATTAACTTACTTCTTTTAAAAATTAAGTAAATGTATGTTAATAAATATATATATAATTTAATAATTTTAACTCGCTTAATTTTTAAAAAGAATAAGTTAATAAATTATAACTACAAAATTTTTTAAATATATCTAAAGTATAACTTATTAACTTATTTTTTCTATAAAATAAATAAGTATAAATTAATAAATTTTATTATATTAATAAAAATGTCATATATTTAAAAAATAATAATATATAGCTTTTTCATTTTAAACATTTTTTAAAAATTTATTTTAAACTTCACTTACTATTGAGTCTATCTTCTCAGCATAAAAGTTAAGCATATATATTTGAAGATACATTTATCCTCACGATTGCTTACTACAGCATGAATAATTAAATATATAAATTTGAAGATACATTTAGATCGTTGGCACCTAATTGAAGGATATATTTTGTTGTAAGCTGACTCAGCTAAGTTTCAAATTGCTTTCTGTAACTGATGTTACTTTGTACTCACTGCACCCTAATATCTATTATTGTTACTTTGATACAATTAAATATATATACGATTTGATACAATTTTAAATTTTTGGCCTTTAACAAATATTTAAATATCACATTTCGTCACGTTAAATTAATTTCATTTCTGTATACATTTCCAAAACATAGTAAAATGTTAACTTGTAATAAATAATGACATCCTATCCAATCCAACTTTACTATAAAGTTAGTTGTCATCTACGGATAGGAATCAGTCTCTTATTGATAAAATACTTTTTTAGAACATTTTACATAACATTATTTCTATATTTTGATCCATTTTATTATATAATTTATTTTGTCACACATTTTTTTTTTCTGTGTCTCTTTTCTTTTTACAAGTTTAATAGATATAAATTCTTAAAATAAAATAAATTTACATTTTCAACTAATTAAAAATATTTTTTATGATTTTTAAAATAACTATCATAAAAATTAATAAATTTATCGTATATAATTATTTATGATTGAATTATAATAAAAAAAATATTGGTAGTGTTTGTATTATTTATTTTTTTTAAAATATTGTTACAAATAGCATTTCTCAAAGTGAAATGTTGGGCAAGAATTTAAAAAAAAAAAAAAAATTGATGTAACTGTACACAACAGGCTTATTTACCTTGTGAAACACCAATTGGAGTGAAAGAACTAAGAGAAAAGGAACTGAGGCAGCTAAGGGGTGATGGCAAGGGAAGCAGGGTATCTTCTGATAGAATCTATGACTATGATTTATACAATGATTTGGGTGATTCAGACAAGGGAGATAAGTATGAAAGGCCAATACTGGGTGGTCAACACAACCCTTATCCCACACGTTGCCGCACTGGACGCCCATCATCTACGACTGGTGAGTTTCATTCACCACATAACATTTCTTGGCTTTTATGTGTTGCATTCTATTGGCCATGCACACTCGCTGCAAAAATTATTCCAAATTATTTAGTTGTAATTCACACACATATATATGATTGAAGAATATTTAATATATATTATTGAACATTGATTAACCATTATTATCTAAACACTTGTCAACAGAGAAAGATTCTAAGTTATATTATTTTCCTAAATGAGCCTACATGGATGCAATATTGCAACAGATGAACAAGAGAACTTCAAATTTGTCTTTAATTTTAACACGTTCAGTGTAATTTTTATTATATTATTAACTAATCAGAAATCATTTTGATATATAACCTTTAAAATAATTATACAACAGTCTTATAAGACTGTAGAAAACTTTTACACAATTACTATATTCTACTTAAATTCTTATTTACTTTTATAAAAATGATAAAATCCTGTATTATATCTGCTAAACGAAGGATCCAAAGGTAGTCAGTCTTGAGTCTTAACTCCATGCATATCAACTTTATGTACACTAATACTATCAATTCACACTGTAAATTGATCACCTTCCTAATAAATGTAAGGCTCGCAGACAATATTATATGATTTTGCTTAAGTGGTTAGAGCTAGTAAACACTGTTGAATTTACCAAATCAGAAAAATAAGCAAGGCACATGGCATGGACAAAGTACCAAGTGAGGGAAGTGATAGAGACATGCATGTTATTGTTATGTCTACGTTTATTCATCCTTACATGCAAACATGGACAGATACGAAATTGGAGGCACGACCAAGTGAATCAGAGTTAATATACGTTCCTAGAGATGAAGAATTGGGGGACACAAAGCGAGAAACTATTGATCAAGGAAAGTTGATGGCAATGCTTAGGAATATTATGCCTGCGTTAGTAGATAAAGTCATGGGCAATGAAGGAGTTTTCAACATTGATTACTTTATTAAAGAGTCTGGGCAATCTATCCTGTTCAATTTGGGAGGTGCTGTACAAAATTTTTTTAAATTCGATCCTCCAAAAACATTTTCAAGTAAGTGAAATTAAAGAATCTCATTGCTTATTACTAAATGAATTTTCTCCATGTCCAAGTACATATTTGTGTGTGTGTGGTTTCATTTTAGCCAAAGAAATTATTCAAGTGTAGTGGAATGATTTTCAGGGGGAAAATCACATTTCTTACTGGATGATGAATTTGGACGTCAAGTGCTTGCTGCCTTCCCTCTAAGTATTGAAAGGCTAAAGGTAATTACAACAAGAAAATGTTATTAACATGATCTTCTACACACCTTTTTAAATACATTTTTATTATTAATTAAAAAAAATTGTACATTTCATATTTATTTAATGAGTCTTTCTCGTGATTTTGTTGCTTTCAATAAAACTTAATAATAGAGTGTGATAAAAAAAAAAGTATTAAAGAGTATATTGTTAATACTGCTTTTGTAACAATGACCACATGTTAGGGAAGTAGCTCTTGTCTAGTTAATTAGTACAACTTAAAAAGAGAGGGAAGTAGGGAACACTAGGCAATATAACCAACTTTATGTTATTTCAATTTGTCAATTTTCCCATAGGTTTTCCCTCCCGTGAGCAAATTGGACCCCTCTAAATATGGTTCAGTAGAGTCAGCATTGAAAGAAGAACACATTATAGGCCACATTGAAGGGATGTCAATTCAACAGGTACAGAAAATTGGTCTTCTTTCCTAAGGCTAAGTTTCATGGAAATGACAAATCATAAAATGTTTAATGTTCTTCTCTACTTTTTAACATTTAGGCATTGGAAGAGAATAAGTTGTTCACACTGGACTATCACGATGTTTATCTTCCATTCCTTGATCGGATTAATGCTCTTGAGGAGAGAAAAGCTTATGCAACCACCACAATTTTCTTCCTCACCAAAATGGGAACTCTTAAGCCCATTGCTATCCAGCTTGCTCTCCCAACGGGGAACTCAAATACTTCATCCAAGCAGGTTCTCATCCCTCCCAAAGATGACACCTCCAAATGGCTCTGGCAACTTGGTAAAGCACATGTCTGCTCCAATGATGCTGGTGTTCATACACTTGTCCACCACTGGTAAGAAATTTTATTTGGACAATACTTACATGCAATTTAGTAGGTGCTTTTGATATTGCTTCCTATTAAAATTGAAGTTTCACTTCACTGAGTCAGAAATATAATTTTACATTTGTGTTGAATACAATGGTGAAACTCTAATTTTAATTAGAGAATAACACTAAGAGTGCCTAAATAATTACACCTAAATTTTGTCCATTTTCTTTTCCTATAAATAAAAGTATTTTTTGAAAATCCTTGCCCATGCATCTATTCTTGAAATAAGTGATAGTAATGAACAAGATGACATGGGTATCTTACAGGTTACGAATACATGCTTGCATGGAACCATTAATAATTGCTACTCATCGGCAATTGAGTGTGATGCATCCCATATTCAAGCTTCTGCATCCCCATATGCGATACACACTCAAGACAAATGCAATAGCACGTCAGACACTCATCAATGCTGAAGGTACTATTGAGACAGACCACACTCCAGGGAGATACTGTATGCAATTTAGCTCTGCTGCCTATAAAGATTGGTGGCGGTTTGACATGGAAGGTTTTCCTGCTGATCTCATAAGAAGGTAAATAAGAGTGTTTTCACTAATAAAAATTCACGCATCCCCCATAACATTATTCTTGGATTCGAAGAGCATTTCTATCTTCAAGTGCAATTCTATGTACAATTATCGTAATATTTTTCATAGTGTTATATTGATGAAAACGAGTACGTGATGCAGTTGATTCAATATATTGCATATAAATAAGATTGTCTAATAATGGACCTACTTTTACAACCTTTATGCAGCTCTCTGTTTAACTTAGGACAAAACTTAAATATAATTCTATAGATATTATTTATATTGTTTTTTAATCAAAATTAGAATTTCATCTCAGTAATCTAGATGATAAAGGTTTTTATATTAAGGAGATGTAAATTACTGAGATAAAACTCTAATTTTAACCGAAGAGCAATACAAATAACATTTACAGAACTAAACATAATTTGTCCGTTAACATTATCCTTTGCCAGGTGCCTAGACATTGATGATGATATCTAATAATTTCTTTTTTCTTTTGTAGAGGTTTAGCAGTTCCAGATGCAACCCAACCGCACGGAATTAGATTACTTATTGAAGACTACCCTTATGCAGCTGATGGACTTCTCATATGGTCCAGCATAAAGAAGTTGGCCAGGACTTATGTGAACCATTACTATAAAAATTGCAATGCCATTTCTTCCGACAATGAACTACAATCTTGGTACAGAGAATTCATCAATCTCGGACACCCTGATCATGGAAATGCTAGTTGGTGGCCTAAACTTGACAGCCCTGAGGATCTCACCTCCATGCTTACAACTGTTATTTGGCTTGTATCAGCACAACATGCTGTCTTGAACTTTGGTCAATACCCCTATGGTGGGTATGTTCCAATCCGTCCACCATTAATGCGAAAACTAATTCCCAAGGAGGAGGATCCTGAGTACGCAGATTTTGTCGTTGATCCACAGAGGTACTTCTTATCATCACTGCCAAGTTTATTTCAGGCATCAAGGTTCATGGCTGTGATTGAGATTGGTTCTGCACACTCGCCTGACGAGGAATATATAGGAGACAGAAAGGATTTGTCCTCTTGGTCAGGAGAACCTGAGATCATTGATGCATTCAATGAATTTTCAATGGAGATGAAAAGTATCGAGATGGAGACCAAGAGAAGAAACGCTGATCCAAAACTCAGAAACAGATGTGGCGTTGATGTTTTACCATATGAACTACTTATACCAAGCTCGGGACGTGGGGCAACAGGACGAGGGGTGCCAAATAGTGTTACAGCCTAATAGTTCAATATGTGGACAAACCAGCAACTAAATCAATGTTCTATTATTCTTCACCTTAGCTGGATTAAAATGAATTCAAGATTCGATCTCCTAAAATACAAACGAAAATAAAATACAAAAGGGAATAATGCAGGCTTGAAATCATCTGTAAGTGTCGTGCGTGTACTGAGTAGCATTAAGATTCCTTTCTGGTTAAAAAGAATGTTGAATATGCTTTTTTACAGATTACTTACTCTAGTCTGGTGCATATGTTTAACTTAAACACATTTATTCACCGGACCGGAGAAAACTGTAAAAAGAGATTCAAAATGTGTGTATTAAAAACTAGGCATTTCTATAAAAGTATAAATATATTATTATGCAATCGAAATTTGTTGTCCTAGATATTCAGCATTCATATAATGTGTAACAGCTATTTCCCATGACAAAAACCAAGTGTTTGAAAGGAGTGTGAACAAATTGTAGTTGAAAAAGATAATTAGAGAGAAAGGGACTTGCAACAAATATATGCATTCTTATAAAACATAATATGAAAGTCTATTAGTGGAATAATGACACTTAACAGTATTATTTATCTCAGCCTTGAAAAATACATCAAAGCATCTACAATGTGTACATACATATTGCAAAAAGATCACTTTTGCTCCAGAAAATCTTAAATAAATGGCATAGCAGTGGTACACCAAAACGTATTCTAGCAACTACAGATAAATAAAGCCAGCACAATACTTTATCCCAGTTGAAAGTATACAACATTTCCCGTGATGTTTTTACCCCCATTTGCATAAAACGTGACCATCCATTAACCCTAATACTCAGTGTCAGTATATGGAAATTCAGTATCCAGAAACAACTCAAACTTGATTCTCATGTAAATTTATATATCTTATTGCAGTTCAAGAACAAGATCCTGATGAAAGATCCAGACGAAATATTTCAAGGCTCAACCCAACCCATAGCTCTTTCACATGATTCTTCCACATAGTTGCATCTTTTGTAATATCAACTTTGCTCCTGCATGGCCTGTTTTCTCATAGATTGTCAATCTTGCTTAATTCTGAGCTTTTTCTCCTACTGATCCCAGTAGTTTCTTAGCTGAGACATATGCAAGAGAAGCTCATCTCTGCCCAGTCCAGTGACACTGCTGGTCATAATCCATGGGGGATGTTGCTTGTAGTTTTGTCTGATTAACTCCTGAAAATCCCTTATGTTCTCATCAGGCCGTTTCCCCTTTGCCACCTTCATTTTGTCACATTTTGTGAAAACAAAAGTGATCGGTATCTGCAATTACAAAAGTTTTTACAGGATGTAGACCTGTATCAGTACCTTGACAAACTTACTTTAGGGATTCAATATATATATATATATATATATATATATATATATAAAGCATCATACATTATTGCGTCCAAGC
>JAMLFT010000132.1:0-55813 GCA_026544285.1 Pachyrhizus erosus | reverse complement strand
TTATTATTATCATTATATATAATATTTTTATTATTTCTTTAATAATTTGAAAACAAAATTTTTAATTATTTAATAACTATTATAAATACTATTTTTATTAGTGATATAGTTATTATTACTATTAATATTTTTATGGATAGAAACTAAAATAATTAAATATTCATGTGATCGATGAAAATTTATGATATTTAATAAGGATGACTTTTAATTATTATTATATTTCATACAAATAAATTAAATAACTATGTGATGATTTATTTATATTTTTAAATTATTCAATACAAGTTTATAATTACAATTTTTATAAAATTCATATATTATTTATTCATACTTTTAATGTTTAAATCCATATTATAATTATAGTATATTTTTACTAATATAATAATATTTATATAATTTTTAATTCATTAAAAAATTATTTTAAATACTATATAAAATTTATTCTAACATCACACGAACCACGTCCTACTATAATTAAATAATTGTCTTTACAAAAAATATTTCTCCAAGATTGTAATGCTATCAATTTCTCCTAGATATGTTTGTACAAGTAACCCCACACCCTGTTAGTCAATGAATGAAGCTCCTCTGTGAGTACCTCCAATAACACTGTTCTTCTCAAAATAAGGCAAAATTCCTATCGAGAAGATCTTAAATTAATCCTTGTTTTCTCCGAAAATAAAAACACTTGCTTCTTCTTCTTTTCTACCCTTTTCAAATTCAGGCACATGAAAACGTAACTGCTCCTGGCGTCTTTTCTTCCTAACCTCCAACATGGTACTCACCCTCACTCCTTCCTCCTACGTTGTTGATGTGCATAAAAATTCGATCTTTTTATTTATTTAATTTTATTTTCTCAGGACAAACCCAGTGGCGGTGACAAGTACAACGTTGAAACCGCCGAAATCTTGGCAAACGAAGCACAGGTTCGGACCCACTTCCCAAGTTCAAATTTTTTGCATAACCTTTTGCTAATTCTTGTTGTTTCTGTGTTGCTCAGCATTTGCCCGTTGCGGAGGCCACACCCATATACGAGCAGCTTCTGCTATTGTTTCCAACTGCTGTGAGTGTTCTTGTTGAGTGCTTTGAGTGGTTGTTATTGGAAGCAATGCGTGGTTTTGATTGTGTTTTGTGATTGAAATTTGAAATCATGTTGCTTCTTTTGCTATGCGGGCTGATTTTTGTTAGTGCTGTTTGTGTTCAGGCCAAGTTTTGGAGGCAGTATGTGGAGGCACATATGACTGTAAATAATGATGATGCTACAAAACAGATTTTTAGTCGGTGTTTGTTAATCTGCCTTCAGATTCCTCTATGGTATATTGTTTGCTTAATCTTGTTTGTGGCATTGGCTGGTGTATTGTTACTTTGCTGTCTCTTTTGGACGTGTTGTTTCAAACGTTATGAACTTGTGGGTTAACCCTCATTTTTTTTTTCATTCAATGAATAATGTGTAGAGTGACATGGGATTAAATTGTCTATTTCTTTTTGGGTAATTCAAGCCTATGGTACTGAGAAATAGTACGTAGTTACTTTCCTTTTGGTTGGTCACCAAGTAGGATTGTTTTGTAAATTTTTAACATGGACAATTTTCAGCTGGGGGTAGGGATGGGAAGATTTCTGGGAACAGGATGGGCTACAAGGTTACTGCTTGTTGTGTAGCTGCATTTCTTTTTGATCAACCAATATTGGTAAATTTGTTTCCAGTTAGGTATCTTTAAAGGTTTAATTGGTTTGCTTACTTCAGGGGACCTCTTCCAATTGTTATTCATAGATAGCCTTGCAAGGGTAACTACTTTAAAGTATTGGAAAGTTTACATATAACACTAAGAAATAATTAAATCATAGAAGATCTTGAAAAATACTCAATTTCTGTGGCAGGTGTTCTGGAGTTCTTTGTACTATAGTTTTTTTTCCTGATAGAAATGGCTGTTATATCTTGGTCAGTGTGTCCCATCCCATCTTCTCTGTCCTATTATGTTTGATATTGAATTTGTATAAGGTTGTTTTTCTTGTGAAAATGCATGAAGTAGCCTGCTTATTTGGTCTGTCTTGTGGTACATGCAAATGATGTTTTTGTTTTGTTTCTGGTTCAATCTCTCATCTTGCTTCTTATCTCTGGATTTGTAGGCGGTGTTACATTCGTTTTATTAGAAAGGTGAATGACAAGAAGGGCATAGAGGGTCAAGAAGAGACGAGAAAAGCTTTTGATTTTATGCTTAACTATGTTGGTAAGTTGTTTTCCATTGTCCTGTTTGAATTGTCTTACTTGTTGATAAGGATCTGTCCAAGGCCCCTATAGATAGGAAATTTGGTAAATATTATACTAGAAAAAAGAGAAATATTGTAAAAGAAGTTGAGGAGAGAGCGAAAGCCTATAACCAGTTATTGAGTTGGCTATAAGAGAGTGGGATAGTGGGGAGAGGGTATATAACGTGGGAAACTGACAGAAAAGGGGGGATTTGGGCAAGGACTTTCAAGAAAGAATAGGAACTCTTTGACTGCCTAGTATTTTATTTTCTTTTTGCAATTTCATATACTGTTTCCTACAATCAGATTCTGCATCTGTTTGGTACAGGTCTGATATAATACAGTAAATATTTAGTTTTGCTCTTGCTATAATTTTGGTACCTATCACTTGTGTTGGTTCAAAACCTATTTAGGAGAAGATAATGGAAACTGATGTAAGATTATTTGGTCATATGAGAAGAAAGCAATAGAGACTTTGGTGAAAAGAAGATTGGTTAGAGGCCCTAGTGGGAAAAATGGATACAAAAATATGCTAATTGGATGGGTAGAGAAAAGACAAAAAAAAAATTAGGAGACACCAATAAAAATATATTGATTTCGGTGTTTTTACTGGAAATATGCTTTTTGATGGACATTGTTAGATATAAAACCATTTCTGTCTTCATCTAATAGTTTAGGATAGTTGGTTCTTAACTTGATATTTGAGCTTCTATGACCAGGTGGTCTAGACTTCAATCCTTACTGCTCCCATTCTTCTAAATAAAAGTTGGATTTCAGCACAAGTTAGGGACAGCTTATGCACTGTTTCCATGCTTCAAGGCCAAAGGGCTCTTGTGTGATATGGAATCAGAGCATCTATGGTTGTGTGGTCTAGAGTTCAATTCTTGTTACATCCATTCTTCTTAATATATGCAGATTTTAGCATAGGGTTGGGCTGTTGATTGTCTGCACTTCAGGCCCAGGGGCTCTTGTGTGAGGAGGAGTGTTAGTTATAAAACCATTTATGTGCCTTGAACCAATGACATATGCTTTTGGGATAACTGGCAAGAATCTGTACATCGCATAGATATTTATAAATACAGGAAACTATGAAAATATAAATTTAAAAAATATTTAAAGAAAGATTGTTTTACTGGTGAAATATTTAAGAAATTTGGCTATTAATTAAAATAAATAAGGAAACTTAAAATCTTTTTGACTGAATAGATGATCAAGGAGAAAACAAATATTGATTTGATATATAAACTTATAAGACACATCCCATTGTACCAAAATAAATAAGACAGATGCCATAGACTCTCAAAATGAAGACACATGACTACATGAGAAGAATAGTACATAAAAAGGTTATATGGTTTTCAAGAATGGGGACTCAAATATAGGAGTTGATTGGTTCAAGTCAGAGCTTAATATGGCAATGACTAATTCATGTAGCCTATCCCACCTAGTCAGATAAGGCTTTGTTGGTGTTTTTGAATGTATAATGTATTGATAAAAATGTCAGTGGCTTTTGCTTTCTACTGAGTGGGAACACTATTAGGAATCCTATTTATATAAGAGTTTAATCTAAAAGAAAATATGAATTTCAAGAGATAGAATGAAGTAAAACTGGTCCGATTTAGGCATGGGGCTATTGGGGAATTGCATAAGTTTTGAATTTGCTAGCTGTAGAAAGAATCGCTTGGCAATTTGAATATTTAACATGAAGGAAGAAGCTGATTATACTTTGGGTTAGGGTAATTGTATAATTTTTCTTACTAAACATATGTTATTTGATTTAGTTAACCACAATTTGGTAGATCCATTCACAAGTAATTTTGAATTCTTTAGACTAGTTCAAACCAACATTTTTTTTTAAAAATAAGTGTGTCCTAGTTAATGCTTAAGCATCTGAAGTAGATTTCACTTATGTTTGTACATCTAAAAAACCTTCTGCTAACATGCTTTTTTCCCCTAATAATTTTTGCAAGAATTCACAATTAATGTCCTTTCTATTGATATTATCGTTTGAAGTTATTCAGAAATTAGGAGGGAAAGGAGAGGATGTCTGTTATATGTATCTATGAATGTATCTATGCACTATATTATATATATATATATATATAGATATATATCTTGACACTTAACTCTAATGACATGCTAACAGGAGCAGACATAGCATCTGGACCTGTGTGGATGGAGTACATAGCCTTTCTAAAATCATTGCCGGTTGGTTTGGTTAATCTTTCATGTTTTGTGCAATCCTTGGTGCATATTTTGGTTTGTTTTTCAATATTTTGGGGTCAAATTCAATGATCTATTGCAGGCTATAAATTCTCAAGAAGAATCACACCGGATGACTACTGTGAGGAAAGTCTATCAGAAGGCTATTGTTACTCCTACACATCACATTGAACAACTTTGGAAGGACTATGAAAATTTTGAAAATTCTGTTAGTCGTCAGTTGGTAAGATTTTGCTTTTGATTTGATGCTTGCTCTGATAATTTGTATTCATTAGTCTGTATTCATTAGATTATAATATCCTGAAAGCATGCAATTTGATGATAAGTTGTTCTGCAGGCTAAAGGACTAATTTCTGAATATCAACCCAAATACAATAGTGCTAGGGCAGTTTACCGGGAGAGGAAGAAGTACGTTGATGAAATTGATTGGAATATGCTTGCTGTGCCACCAACTGGATCCTCCAAGGCAACTTTCTTTTTCTTATCAGTGATAATTGTTGCAGGATAATTTCCCATATTAAAGCATGCAACTATGAATCATGAACAAAATATACTTTGGGTGATGAAGTATTCGAAAGAGGGCTCTACTTTTTGAAAATGTTGATCAAATTGCAACTAAATGTTATCTTTTCTTTTATTCATGCTGATTTTGGTTTCATGGTCATGTCTGCAGTAGATGGCTATGTATGGAGGTAATGCTTGATGTAAATTTTGATATTTAGTTGGATGTATATTTAGGTGTTTTTTTTGAGAAGTTGCTGGTTACATGGATTAAGCTGTATGCTTGATTTAATGGAATGAACATTTTTATCTTCTTCTACATCTGCCATTTGAGATGACAACATATTCTATATGAAGCTTTTTGCTTTAACTACTTCTCATGTGTACCAAGTGCATTTTGGTAAAAATAATTTTTTTAGTTTTGCAGACATATAGCTAATTTGGATAAACTGATCAATAAACTTACAACTGAAGAAAATAAAATGAACCAAGGAGGTAAAATGATTGAAACTTCTCCCATAAAATTAACTTATGCACCTCATCTTTATCAAAAGCTTCCTCATCTAATATTGGTATAAATTGAGGTGCGTAAGTTGGTTTTAACTTCTTGAGAAGTTTGATTCATTTTTTCCTCTTCAATAAGGGTTTGTTGAGAAGTTTATCAAAATTGGCTCTTAATTCTTTTCTCTTTTCAAAATCTCTATGCTATAAGAAAAAAGCTTTATCCAAACGTGCTCCAACTATCTCAAAAGCTTTCTGTTAGGTAAAGGCACATTGATGATTTTATACCTTTATATCTCTAACATGCACCCTCACATAAGAGAGTCCTTTTTGGGTTTGAATTGCGGACAATGTACAGACCCATCTTGTGCTGAAATTCAATTTTATTTCAAAGAATGGGGGTGTTAAGGATTAAATTCTAGACCACATGGTTATAAAGTCTCTAAGATCATGTTATGAACAAGTTATCCTAAAATCTTAATGTGTTAACTGAAGTTTCATATGCTTGTTATATGTCTAAAATCAGGATAAGTTTTATTTCTTAGTTACTTCTGGCAGGAAGAAATGCAGTGGATGGCATGGAAGAGACTTTTATCTTTTGAAAAGTAAGAAGCACGTGTACTTTTTTCTTTTTCAGCAGTTAGCTTTTATTATATTTGCATTTTCACTAATAATTTTTTCTATTAGATCTTTGCTGCTTGATATATGATAAAACTGATGAAGCAATGTAGGTGAAGTATTGAATTTATCTAATCACCTATATATCTTACAAAATGATTTCTTTGTCTTGCTCTTGTCAAATTCTTGTTTCTAAATCAGTTGTGGTCTGTGTCTATGTGCATGCTCATGCTGACCAATATGTAAATGAGTGAAAATGAAGGTGGACATATCCTTCAACTACAGCTTAAAAGGGTGAAAAGAAAAATTGAGAAAAGGAAAAACCGCAACTCAAAAGAACTACTCCATTTGAAAAACCAGATTTTAGAAGAATTCTTTTGAGTGTATTAATCATCTGTCTGGAATGTTATGTCTGTCGTAGATCCACTCTCCCAAAAGCTTAATTTAAGTGGAGGCCTATCAATGATCTTTGTCTCTCTCAACACAGCTGTTCACACAAGAGCCTTTGGGCTTAAAGTGAGGACAATGCACAGACTCACTTCATATGTGCTTAAATTTAATATAGTTATGAAGAATGGGGAGACAAGGATTGAATTCTTGACAACTTGGACATAAAAATTCTAGTATCATTCCAAAAACCAAAAAGCTTAATTTGTTAAGTGTGGCATCAAGAATGGTTTTGTACCTTAACTACATGTTTCATTCTATTCTCTTAATAAAGTTCTAAATGAACTTGTTATAAAATAAAGATGTAAAACCATTCTTGAGACTCCATTTATGATTTAACTGCTTAAGCTTCTGGGAGGTTTCGTCTTTGACTGTTTTATCATTTTGAAATGACTGTTAGATGGATGTGGTGCCTCTGGTCACCATGTCTTTATATCCTCTTCCTGATTTATATTATGATGTTTAGTTAGTATTTTCTATTTAATTTGATCATTTTGCATTTCAGAGGAAATCCACAGAGAATAGATACTGCCTCCTCCAACAAACGAATTATATTTACTTATGAGCAGGTACTAGGAAATATATTTGATTGGTTTTTAATTTTTATCTCTTTAATGTTATCAATTTTCATTAACATGGAGAAAACCTAGTTTGTTTTAAATTACATTGGCTTGTCATACTAAAAGATGTGCAAGATTAGTGAAGAAAACCATTAAAGATTATTGTGTCATGAGACATCATTTTGACTGAATTGAATTGATAGGTAGTAAACTCATCTAAAGAAACATATTTTTCTTGTTTAGATGTGGAAATAATAAACATCATTGACCACATGTTTAAGTTTGATAACATTATTTGTTCTATTATTTATGGAATATCTTACTGCATTGTACTGGTATTCAGTGTCTGATGTATATGTACCATTATCCTGATATATGGTATGACTATGCTACATGGCATGCAAAAGGTGGTTCGATAGATGCTGCAATCAAAGTATTTCAAAGGGCTCTGAAGGCTCTCCCTGGTTTGTAGCATTTTCTATCTCTAGTTCTGCTGAATTTTCTGATATTGTTGTTGGTGGCTGCATATCTTTTTGTACTTCTTTTATTTTATTTTTTCCTATTGTACAATAGTAGTTGCTTAGTTGTGATACACTCATGATAAAGAGATTTGATATCTATAGTATGAAATTCTATGGTTACCTAGAGTATGACATTCAGAGCTCTTTTTCTGATAGATATCTTTTGATTCTGAACACTTCTTGTGTTAACTTATAATGATCTCTGGTGTAGATGTCATATAAGCATTAATTGATTCTATCTCAATTAATCCTTATATGTTTCCCTCAGGTAGTGTGTATTGTAGCTCTTAATTATGCATTAACATGTTTTACTTGACTCTATTATGCTTATTTTTGTTTTTCATCTCTTTGCTCTGTCATTTCATTTATGAACAGATTCAGAAATGCTACGATATGCATATGCGGAGCTAGAGGAGTCTCGTGGAGCAATTCAGGTATGACAGGTTGGACAAATGTATTGCAAAAAGTGACAGTGATTAATGTCATTGAGCCTTATTGGAGTTAATACTTAATGCATCATCGAAAAGATTAAGAGTTATTGAACTTAGTTTAATTCTTTATATTCTTTTAAGTGTAAAATGTTGTTATTTATTATTTTACATTTCATGTATTCAAGTATATTATCAAGAATGTACTCTTACTCAAACAATTCACAGAACCTTTGTAAAATATTTTCTGGTTATATGCTCTATGTTTCTTGTTTTTCTTGGTTTTTAAATCTTTAACTATATTTATTTCCTTGTTTTTTTGTTTTATGTCAGGCTGCAAAGAAAATATATGAAACCCTTTTGGGAGATGGTGTCAATGCAACCACACTTGCTCATATTCAAGTACGTGACATAGTTTGCTTGTGCTTTTAGTGCTCAATAGTGGTATTGGATACTTTGTACATGGACACATATGTTCATCAATTTGTCTTCTGATATTTAGTTTTGAAAATCATTGAACAAGTCGTTAAGTACAGCTGCATGTCATTGTCAGAAATTTAAATGTTTTGCTTGTTCAAATTCTTGGTCTGATTCTCTACAAGTTTATAGCTGTCCATATATTTTTATCTATTATCCTCAATAGATGTTCGTTCAAGGAAGTTGTGTGTAGAAACATAAATTTTGTATTTTTTTTTTCTCTGCCTTAACTTCCTTTATTGATAATGTTAAGGGATTTGTGCATTTCATTTTAATGCTTATTTGATAGATTTTCTTGCTAAAAATTTGACAACTGTTTCATGCTACAGTTCATTCGTTTTCTAAGAAGAACTGAAGGTGTTGAAGCTGCTAGGAAGTACTTTCTGGATGCTCGCAAATACCCAAGTTGTACATATCATGTTTATGTTGCTTATGCTACAATGGCATTTTGTCTTGACAAGGATCCAAAGGTTCCTACTATTTCTTTTTGTGTGTATGTGTCCATATTTTAGTCAGTTAATGTGATTATTGATTCCTATAAAATTGTATATTTTTTGATAATTGATAATAACTATTCTGCTGGATATATACCTGGAAGTTTTTGTTTGGAATGGTTTAATATCTATGTATGTGGAAGTGTATGTGTTCGTAGGTATGTATAAATTTAGGTAACTCAGCCTTTTGTTGTTATTTCGTCTGGGTCTCTGAATGAAGTAATTATCTTACAATAAGGAAACAATGCCAAGGATGGCCTTTCTTGCCCATTCTATCCTTTATGAGATTTAGTAAAATAGCATTGATGTCCTTGGTGTTTTAAATCAAAGCTTTTACTTCTAGCTAATGATATGACTCAATACTTTATGAAAAACAATAAATATGAATGCTTTATTGGATTATCCATGCAGATGGCACATAATGTTTTTGAAGCAGGACTAAAACGCTTTATGCATGAGCCTGTTTATATTCTCGAGTGAGTTCTACCTTGTTCCTAACTGTGATAATTTTTGTGCTACCTTGTTCCCTTGATGTACACCTATATTTACTCGATACTTTGTCCTTTCTTTTTTGTTACAGAAATACAATAATCTGGGTTTTCTATCTTTCTTTCTTTGTGCATGCATCTGAAACACGTTTCATTTTACTATATGCAGTCCTACATAAGTTGTGGGTATGTGGTGTAATTGTGAAAGCTCACTGTGTCTATTTTTATGTACTCAGTCCAGACATACTACTGCAATTTCTCTGTTGAAGATTGTAACCTATCCAAAGAGCAGTGTTATTGAATAGCAGCAATAGTGGCTCTATTACACTATTGCGTCATGGATCCAAGTTGATCTGCTGTTGTGGCACTGTTGTGTTGTGTTGTCTGTGACAAGGGCCATTGTGACCACTACTATGCTTCTTGTGTTTGTGGCCTGACTTGTGGTTGCAAGCATGGGTCGAGTCTTACTTGACAGTATAAAAGATTTTGGAATGGGTCAGGTCTTAATGTTTTCAAACTCGAGGATCATAAGAGTTATGTGTATTTGCAAAATTATATTTATGCACATGCATATACTTTTTTATGTATATATGAAGCATCTACTCTGACAGGGGTACTGACACTGGGACACGGTTAATTTCCAAAATATTGGACACTACAACACTGCTTATATATAATTTGAAAATTAAGATTTATATAATTCACATTCTAGTAACAAAGTTGTTAAGCTTTACAATTTTTATATAATACTGAATAGAATACTACGAGGGATCATTTCACAATGCAATCCTTACAAAAGAAAAAATCCCTAGATAAGAAGAATTATATCTCTTAAAAGTTAAAATAACTAGTTAAATCATGTGAAAATAAGTTCGACAAAAATAATGTTGTCTTGCTATATTTATAATATAATTTAACTTTTTTATTTTTATAATAGGAGTATTTAATGAAGAGTAAGTGTCTGACTCGTGTCTAAATTGTGTCGGAGAGGTGTCTAAGCCATGTCAAAGAGGCATTTAAGTAAAAAAAATTATTATTTAATTGTGACACGCTTGAGAGGTGTCTGATATGTGTAGAAGGCGTGTCAGACAAGTGTTGTGTCCAAAAAAAGTGGTGACATGCCATTCAACAGAGGTTAAATCTTACATATAAATCATGCTAACTCATAATAAATCATAAAGATTAAGATGTTATACATAACACACAATTCAAAGTCTCTTTTATAGTTTTCTGTCTCTTTCCTCATATAAAAAATTCCATAATTTGAACAATAAGTTGAGTTGCCGCCTTGCTGGAACCAGGTGTGGAGTTTTACATCATAAGGATGAAGATTAATGTAGTTGACATAATATTAAACCTACTCTTGTAATTCACTATGTTAGAAACAACATTTTTTTATGTTTGTTCTATATTGCAATTGATCTGGCTTAGATACCAGTGTTGTTAAATAGCGGCCATGGTGCCGCCATGGCAGAATGGCGTGGTGGATTTCTTGTCAACCGCCATAGGTAATTTGTGATTTGCTATGGCGGTGCCATAAGGTGGAATGGCATGCTTATATGGCAAAATTTTGACTTTCTGCCATGTTCTGCTATCTGCCATTGATAACATGTCTTCAATTACCGTTCCTCTTAGTTCATCATAAGAAAACTGTTAGTTTTTGTTATTTTTTATATAAACTAATTTATATATTTATTTACCTTTTAACTTTCTGTTTTGGAGGATATATATTGTCCTCTCATTAATTGAACTTTTCCTCATTTCTCTAATGATTATTCTTTTCCTGCCAAAAAGAAAACTGATTGACTAATAATAATATTTTCATGATATTTCAGATATGCTGATTTCTTGATACGTTTGAATGATGACCAAAACATACGTGCTTTATTTGAGAGGGCATTAAGTTCACTTCCACATGAGGAATCAGTTGAGGTAGGCCTCACTCTAACTTCCTATTTCCTTGTTCTTTTAAAAGAATTTTCTGGAACCTTAGAAGTTAATAAAATCAATGTTATGTTTTAATGTATATGAAGATTTTAACTTTGTCAAACAATAGTATATTAAACAAAATATGTGCTCATCAATATATACTTCGACATAATAAAAACTATTCCTTTTACAAGACTAGATACTCAACTCATGTTTGTGCTGCATACATTTAATAATTGTTTGAATCAATGTTGTCAAAATGAGATCCTACCTACTATAGGGAGTGTGGAAGATTGAAAATTGCAGAATTGTAACATATATTATAAGATCTTACCGGTATCATAAAATTATACTTAGAGAGCCTAAAAAAATGAACCAATGCACATTGTAGTACATTCTTTGATTGAAATGCATAATGATTTCCCATAGTATTCAGCATGTTTGATTCTATGTTAATTTTACCTGTAGTTTCTATTCAATTGGAGAATGTTTAGAAGTGGTTGTTTGGTGATATTCAGTTTACTTGTGACTATTCTCTACTGTAGGTCTGGAAAAAGTTCACCCAGTTTGAGCAAACTTATGGGGATCTTGCTAGCATGTTGAAGGTAGTAGCTTCAAATTTGTTTCTATACAGAATTCACCTTGCTATCTATGGTTGTTTTTTATTTTCATGTTCATTATTAGGCTTATCAAATTACTACTTTATTGCGACCCCTAATTTAATCATTTGAAAGAAAAATCTTGATGAAAAATATTGGGATAAGATGATTTGCAGACTTGTTGCCTGTTTTTGCATGGATTAGCAATTAGTTGATGTTGATGAAATAGGATTTTGGTCTAACATCCCACTGTTGGGTTGCATTATTGACTGCTTCAGTAAAGGACTGGAGATCATATGAAAGAATAAAACTCTTTTCTTTTTTTCTTTTCAAATCAATGCTCTATAACTGGAACTCATGGAAATTCTTTGCCAACATGTAACAAGATAGAATTTTCTTTTCAGCAACATCTAGAAATAAGATCTTGAGGGTGGCAAGAGAATGCTATTAAAATAATTTCAATCAGGATATGTATTTTTAAAATTAATTTTGTAAAGTATAATCTTGTAGCTGCTTATAACTGTAGAATGGACCAAACATGTAAGGGAAGTAATCAGCTTGTCATTTATCCTTGTGATATAGGTTGAGCAAAGAAGGAAAGAAGCACTTTCAGGAGCCGAAGATGGAACAACAGCATTAGAGAGTTCTCTGCAAGACATTGTATCACGGTACAGTTTCATGGATCTGTGGCCGTGCTCCTCTAATGATCTTGATCATTTAGCTCGGCAAGAGGTACTAGTCAATTGTATAATTTTTTGAAGAGATGAATAACATTGCTTTTGATCAAGAACTAACTCTCCCAAAACCTTAAGCTGTTAGATGATGATTCATGAATAGTTTTTCTTAGAATGTGGGTTATGGATCTAACTCAAGAATTACCCTCACTTATATACTATATTTTGACTATATCTCTAGTCGATGTTGGATCTCCAACATAGTCCCCTCACGTTGAGGATTGGACATCACGAGTTTAGAGTTTGTAGAACTGGATATCTATGGGTGGTTTGATAGCGAGTGACATGATAAGCCCAACAACACTCACTAGGATAGACTATGATATCATTTTAGAATGTGCGTTATGGGTCTAAACTCAACCCTATCAAACTGGCTTGTAATATGAGAATTATTCTAATTTAAATACTATATTTTGGCCATATTTCTAGTTGATATTGGAGGATCTCCAACAATATCCAATATGGCTCATCACACAAGGGCCTTTTGAGCATAAGGGTAGACAATACAGAGGCCCACCATACATGCGCTGAAATTAAACTTTTTATTTAGAAGAATAATACATCAAGAATCAAACTCTTGACCACTTGGTCATAGAGGCTTTGATACCATATCAAGAACTATTTCTCCCAAAAGCTTAAGCTGTTATGTGAAGGCACATGAATGAATTTTTATTTAGCACTCGTCACTAGTTCCTTTTTACCATTGGATTCCTTGTCCTTCAGCATCTAGAAACCCATTTCATATTTTAAATAACTTCTCCCATGTTAGAGAAAGCAAGCTTTTGTAGCATTATTTGAAACAGTGCTCTTAATTTGTTAATCAGTGGGAATAATCTGGACTCTAGAGTAGGTTTATAAGTATCAAGATACAAATGGAAATTTTGAACTAAAGCATTTGAATAGGAAAAAGGAGGTTTCGAGTTCAAATGCCTATTTAGTTTGATAAAATGTAAAGAGAACATTCTTTGTAACATACTACTGATCTGTTCTCATCTTAGGTTTTTTTCACCAGATTGGAAAATATCATACTTAAGTAGTCAGTTCTTGAGAATTTGGATTTGAGACTAATTCAATCCCAAAAGTTAACTCATGAGGCAAGGGGTTGCTCCTTACTTATATACACTATTTTGGGTATATTACTAGTTAATGTGGGATCTCCAACATTAATATTATGAAACTGGGACTAGCTGCAAATTGTCTAACAAGGGAAATTGCTCAACCTAGGCATTTCAAATGAAGTGCTTAAATCCTTGCAAATTGAACTAACACCTGTTGGCCTCTTATCCCTACATTAATTCACATGATCATCAAAAGACATCAAATCATGAATAGCCATGTTAAATTTTGAATCATGAACCATTAATCATAAGATTAACATAAATGAAAAGTAACTTAAAATATATCACATAAATGACGCATAGTATGTAATGCAATAATTTTAAATTAGATATTGACATTATTATAAGTATCACAAAACAGAATCATTTCATGAATAAGCGTGTGAAGCTTCTATTTTGGAGAACTGAAAACAGAGCAATGAATCAGCCAACTAGAGTGTGTAGAATGAGTGAGTTGAAGTGTGAAACCCCTTAGATAATCACGACAGCTAATAATTCAGCTGATCCTGTTAACTAGATCAGCTGAATTCATAGTTGTCTTGATCATCACTTTTATTTCAGAAGAATGAATAAAAATAGAACATTAGAATAATCAAATATTGTGCATTCAGTAGTGCTCCTTCAATTCCATTTGACATTTTAAGCTTATTTGCCAAGATAATGTATATAAGTAGAGGACAACTCTCATCCTATGAGCTTTTGGGGTTGTGTTAGGCCCAAATCTATATTCTAAGATGGTATCAGTCTATCTATTATTGGAGCACCTATGTATTATCCATGCACGAAGTCCAATAGTACTAGGCATGAGGAGGTGTATTGGGAAATCTCGAGTCTCACATTGGCTAAAGATAGTGTCAAGGTAATGTATGCAAGTGCATAACAACTTTCATCCTATGAGCTAGTTTATGGAGTTGTATGAGGCCCAAATCCACATTCTAATGTAACTTTTAAATTTCTTGTGAAATGATGTAAGAAAAGTGAAAGAAAAAGGAAAAAAAGCTAAATGTTAAATTGTGTAATTTATATTGTGATGTGAAATCACAAGGTCCTGAACAATTCATCAAAGGATACAAATTATTAGTTAGCCTAATCGTATGAATTATGCAATTTGATTTTCAAATCATATGATATGACAATTGTATTGGTCTTCAGTAAACCTTTACCATTTTCCTTTACTAGTTTTTTTTAACAATTTTCACAAACACCATTAACACATTCTTATTATTATCATTTTTGAGACAATCTATTTTTGACAAGATGTAATTTATTGAAAGTGTCTGAAATTATGTGTCCAGGATTGGCCTGTCTCTCCTGAATTCTTCTGTGTTTATGTTAGTGTTGCATATTGTTATTCAATTTTCATTTATTCCTCTTCAGTGGCTTGCAAAAAATATCAGTAAGAAGGTGGAGAAGTGTATTTTGCCCAATGGAACAACTCTAGGTATTGATATTATATTCATTCTAACACATAGTTTCTCAATAATTTTTATTATGTAGTGAATGCTATAATGTTAGTGCAGATAAGACATCTATGACAAGCACGTCACCAAAAATTGTTTATCCTGATACTTCAAAGATGGTGATATATGATCCGAAGCATACTCCTGGTACATAACCCACCCTGTTCAAAATTGAATTACGTTTTGGTGATAAACTTTTATTTATGTGTTGTAACTCATGGTTGACGATTATATTTTGATTACTATTGAAGGTATGCCTTAGGAATATTTTTGTTTAATTCTTTATTGGGAGAACTTTATTTTGGGAGATCCAATAAATAATGTTGAATGATCTTTCAAGTTAGGAATACAGGCCAATTCCTTTTTCTTTTTGGATTTTTTTTGCAACTAACAGAGATACATATTCTCAGAATAGAAAGGTGATAGATAGGCCCATGATGTATGCATACTAGAAGAAAGAATAATGAGCTAAAAGGGAGTTGTTTAAAAAGTGATGATGAGCTGCACATGCATGAAGTGAGTGACGGGAGGAGAAAATGGGAAAATGACTAATGCAAAGAACGTGGCAAGGGAGGAGTTTGTTGGAAGAGAGAGGGAAGACAATAGCAATAAGGACAGCTGTCACATAGTGAGTGGGGGATGTGGTTCAGGGATTGTAACAAATTGAAGGGGAGAGAAATAGAGGTGGGGCAGGGGAAGAAAGGATTGAATAAAGGGGTCAGGGAGAGTTGGGGTATTCTGTTCTCTGCAGAACATCAGCTACTTTCTGTGTGATGGAGGATTTCTTTTACTGTAAGTAGCATGGTCTTTCCAATCTTCTAAACCATATATTGCTGAACTTATCAAAAGGCAACCTAGTGCATAAAACTCCCACCAACTACTTCTGTGGAGGGTAGATATACACAAACCTACTCCTGCAAGTGCTGAGGCTATTTCCATGATTTGTGTGACCTCTAGGTCTCAAGGCAATAACCTCCATTGCACCAAGACTCACTTTCATATATGTCCTCTGTATTTTGTTAAAAAATAACCAGAAAATTACTTATATTTTTAATATGAATAAAAAAAACTAACAATTTAACAACTAACATTTGTCAATAAAAAAAACATGCATCCTGGTTTTTAGTTATTGATTTGAGACAAACAATGACAAAAGAGAAAAGGGAAAGAAAAGAGGAAAGGGAAAATTTGGAAGAGAATGGGGAAGATAGTAGATTAGTATTACATTGGAAAGTTAAGTGAAATATCCTTGGAACCATCCTAATTATGATCTACGCCCAATATAAGCAATGATGATTCCATTAGAATATTAACATGTACGTTAGAATGCATCAACTGTATTTATGTTGATTAGATTATAATAACAGTTAGACAGCTTTGATTATTAGGAGAGAGATAATTGTGTTTTAATTACTCTGATTGTAAATCAATCCATAAATACCTGAAGGCATGTAGCTTATACATTTACTCTCCATCATTCTCTTTCAACAGATGACTAGTGTTTAAGTTAATCCATAAATAACAAACGATAATTTGGTGTGGCTAAAGTGGAAATAAATAATGGTTCTTTGATGTTAATGATGGTTGGAAAATCTGAGAAGTGGCATAAGTTCTACTTGGAGTAGTGTGGTTGTATAAACTTGCCCTTCCAAATAAATCCTCTTTGTAAATAGTCCACTAAAGTTTGAACCATAGTTACCAGGAAATGGACACAGATAAATTTTAAAGTTTATTATTAACTTCTATTTTATTACCAAGTTGAAAGAAACATAATTTTGTATATTGAACTGTTTTTGTAAAATCACTAATCTCCCTTTTTAAAAGGTAAAGAATAAAAAAGGATGTAACAGAAAATAGGGGAACAAAAATCTCATGATATCTCAAAGATAAATAAATATCCCCATGATATCCTAAAGATAAACAAATATCCCATGATATCCTAAAGATATATCACACATCTCAACCAGTGTTGTTAAATAGCACCATGGCGGAATAGTGTGGCAGATTTCTTGTCAACCGCCATAGGTAATTTGTGAAGGGAGGTCCGCTATGACGGCGCCATGAGGCGCAATGACGTGCTTTATATGACGGAATTTTGGCCTTCCACCATGTTTCGCTATCCGCCATTGATAACATTGATCTCAACAAAGATATTTATGGGGAATTTAGTATGTGGTCCACAGTACAGGAAATCTGCCATTTAGTATGCAAAGTTAGTGAGAGAATCTGGCTACTATGGATTGAACTTTATATTCAGAATAAATTCAATTTAGCAATCATGACTTGAATTATTTAATATTCATAATTTTCTAATTTCTTCCAATTTACTATTTTGTGAATGTTGCATATTTAATTATTGGTATTTAACACAAAAGAATACATGACAAAAATGCATTAAAAAAAAATGCCTTTCAGCATCCAATTATTGCCAAGATAGTTTTATATAAGAAGGTTTAGGGAAAGAGTTCTTATATCCTGTTTTTTAATTCAAATTATTTCATTTTCCTCATTGAACAATACAAAAAATGATAGCTTGCTAATTTTCCTACGTGCAACTACACGTGGACTGAAAGCTTTGTCTTATCCAATTGCCAGTGGCAGGTGCTGGAACAAATGCATTTGATGAAATTCTGAAAGCTACACCACCTGCTTTGGTAGCATTTTTGGCAAATTTACCTGCAGTTGAAGGTACTTTTGAAATTTCTGTTGACTATGATTTTTTATCTATTATACATTACATATTTTCTGCAATTTTATATGCAATCTGTAAACGTGTTGGAAAGCCAATTAAGATGAGTTCTACTTATTCACTATCCAATATGAGGAGGTAGTTTATGTTAATTCTCGATTTTTTTTCTTTGGTTCTGTCATTTATTTCTTTCTTCTTCGGTGTCTGCTTCCCTGAAGATATTGTTATTGCAAAGTTTGATTAATGCATTTCTGGAATTTCTGCTGCACCCTTGGAGCTTTTCATTCTTTGTTTGTCAAGGATTATTTCTATCTACTGTGCAAGCCCCCACTGAGTTTTTACGTCTAGGATTTTGATGGATAAGTAAGTTTGGGTGAATCTTGTATTGATTCTCTGGGTTTGGCAAACATGGTTTTTAAAATGATATGTTATAGTTTTGATGGATTATAGAATGTTGGAAGCAAAGTGCATGATTAAGGAAAAGAATTAGACGACATACCTATTTTTCTAGAGTTACCACCTGGACTATTACTGTTTAATGCCAATTATTTGTATCTGAATGCTGTTGAAAAATGTTTTTGAAATTTCCAGGTCCAACACCAAATGTGGATATTGTGCTATCAATTTGTTTGCAGAGCGATCTTCCAACAGGACAAAGTGGGAAAACAGGGATTCCAGCACAAGTACAAAGTGGGAAAGCAGGGATTCCATCACAATTACCAGCAGGTTCTGCTCCTGCTACAAGCGAACTTTCTGGTTCAAGCAAGTCCCACCCTGTTCCAAGTGGTGTATCTTTGAAACCAGGAAATAATAGACAATATGGGAAAAGGAAGGAACCAGATAGTAGTATGTGCACCATCCATTTAGACCAGACTCTATACTTATTCTTTTCTGTTCAATATACATGCATGTAATTTTACTCAAGTACGTGTGCATATATGAACCAAGCCATGGAACTTCTGGAACATTCTCTGCATGTATCCAAAAGGGAGATAGGATTGCAAAATATTTAATGTAGTGTCCATAGTTTGTTGTGACTTAGTTGTGACTATTGTCGCTTTCAGAATTCATTTTATGCACACCTTTTAAAACTGGTAATTGTAAGAATGCATAATTGATTCTCTGCCAAAGCCTGGCTGGTATTTTAGCTAGAACTGAATTGCTATGTTTACAGAGTTAGAAATTTATTGTATATAGTTGTCTAAAATTAACTAGCCTGTATATAGCTCAAAACAAGTAAACTTGTAGCAACAACAAATGGATTTACCTAAATAATGGTGGTTATAAATTGCATCTGTCAGATTAGATGTTAGTTTTCAGACGTGTATATTGTTAGTTTTCTCTTTTATGTTTTGACTTCAAAATTAGAATTCCAGCTGATATTCGTTACTGTATAATGTGTAGGGCAAGAGGATGATGATACTACAACTGTCCAAAGTCAACCACTTCCACGAGATGCTTTCCGGATACGGCAGTATCAGAAAGCTCGTGCCAGCAGTGCTTCACAAACAGGATCAGTTTCTTATGGAAGTGCATTTTCTGGGGATTTATCTGGCAGCACTGGCTGACAAAATTAAACCACATCTTGGAGGCCAATGTAGATTAAGAGACCTTCCTTGAGCTCATAAAGCCACTTGGATAGTAAGTTGTGAACATGATGTATATTAAGGTTGGTGTCTCCTCCATAGTATCACGCTTCTTAAAATTATTGGACAAGGCAAAAGGACTACAATCTTAGCATGAGTATAACCTTAGCTTTTGGGAGGATTAATACTTCTGGAAAGAGCTTGGAATTGCATGGAAGACTCGTACTTGTCTCCAAAGTGCTAGAGTAGAGATTGGTCTTCTAAAACTATTTTCCCATTCAGGAATGTAGCATGTTTTTTACTAGATCTTTCAAATTTAAAATATTTTTTTTTTATGTATTTCTATATTGCTGTATTGGAGGTGCAAGAAACCCGGTTGCCGACTGAGGATTGAACTTCCAATGTCATTATTGTACAATCTTTGGAGATAGGAGTTCTGTTCCAGTTATCTACAAGCACATTGGCATTTTTTTTTTATATTTATTTTGTGGAGATGATTGGCACTGCAATCTTGCATCTTGCTATTTAATTAAGAACATAGTTTTGAAATTCTCTTTGCTTTTTATTTTTTGGTGAATACTCGGTGCATTATGTGATGCTGAAAATTAAAACCTTGCTCTTCAACAAACTTATCTAAACAAAAATTAAATACCTATAAGTGATTATACATATAATCAATTTGATTATACATATAATTAGAATCAATTTGTAGCTATTCTAAACAAAACCTAAAAGATAGTGATTGAACAGCTTTCCCACGCATAATAACATGCTCAAAATTTATGTACCTAAAAAGTAAAAACGGTTGAGAAAGAAGGCAATACGGGAAATTCTTTAAAGGTTTCTTTGATTTAAAGTAGGATAAAGCTGGTTTTGATAAATTAATTTTAAAACTACGTAATTTTTGTATATCTAAATTATTGTTCTAAATTGTAGTTATAAATTTCATACTAAAACGTGTACAGTGAAACAAGCAGGGCTATGTAGTTGGTGTTAATTGGAAGTAATGGCCATGCCTAAGTAACTAATTAATATATCTTACTGTAAGGTTCATAACATTCTTAAAAAAAAAAAAACATCGGTAAGGTATATATTTATAATTTATAGTATCATACATTGGGGCACGGTATATGTTTTTCATTTCACAATAAATCAAAGTAGTAAAATGAATTACTCTTAATATCATAGTTATCTACTAACTTTGAAAATGCTATAAAGTGACAGTGGGATGACCGTTATTTTATATATCACGACACAAACTAAATACTCTAAAAATAACAAAAAGAACAATTTCTTGTTTACAAACAATCACTATCATTCTAGAAACAATAAGATCATAGTAATGGAAAAAATTAAAGATGATGGAAAAAAAAGAACATAATAAAGAACGAAACATGGGATAAAAATAGTTATGAAGTGTGAAAGCATGTAGGTCAAATAAAAATAACTTTTTGTGGAGTATTTTGATCACTATTGAAAATTGTTTCACTATTTGAATCCCATAGCAACTTAAGCTTGCTTTGCTCCGCTATCATGTTATAGTCCCACTATTGTGCGCTATTAACTACTACGAGTAACATGAACATGCAAACTTTTGCCTTGCAATTCTTCCAATTTATCAAGTAGCCTTATTGAAAAACAACCATTAGAAATCCCATTGATTGCATTGCACAAAACAATTTCACTACAAATTGTGAAAATTAGCACAATGATGTTCTAAAAGGTTTAATTGTAAATTAGATTTCGGATTAACCTTTTTAAAATATAAAGTGGATGGTGTGGGAGATTTGTGGAATGCAAGAAAAAAGAACCAAGGTTTCTAATTGTGCATAGACAATTACTGCTTTAGCATGTTTTATATGATAACCTCTCGAGTTGTGATTCAAGTAATATTTAAATTAATTGATCAATGTTAATCGATATGAGTTGGTTTGATTTTTTCAATTTTTATTAGTAACTCAAATTGAACTATGTCAAATTAAAATTGAATTAGTGTTGTGATTGAGTTTATTAATAAATTAATAAAAAAATAAAAGAAAGAAAAGAAATAAAAATAATTGCTTAAGAAAGTATGATTTGGATTCTTGAATAAATTGTTGGCATGGAAATACATTTTATTTTTAACAAAATGTCTTTTATTAAATAAACAGATACGTAAATAAATACAAAAAATAATTTTGTAAATAAGTAAATGAGAATAAAAAGAGCCAAGTATGACTCAATCGACATGGATCAAAGACGTGTGTAGCTATAAAAATTTCCTTCAGAATTTACAAGCCATTTAATTCAATTAAAACCTACACCATATGAAAAAATTAATATGATTGGACGGAGGAAACATGACTTGATCCCTAAATTGTTCACGTGAACTTTCGGCCTAAGAAAAGTTAAAAGCATTGCATGATTAAGGTCAGTTTGTTTAAGTGTCTTTCAGAAAAGAATCAATTTTCTTAAAAATAAATAAATTAATAATTACTTTTTTATTTGTTTGTTATAAATTTTTAAAATAATAAGAAAAAGAATAATAAATTTCATTATAATAAAAAACTATTTAAAACATATTCTCTTAAATCAATTACGTCTTCTTTTTTCTTTAAAGAAAAAGTGATTTTTCTGATGATAAACAAACATAATTTAATTAATGCTTTTTAAAAAATCTTTAAATAATAATCACTAAATTATTTTATACCAAAGTAACTTTCTTTTTCATCTTAAATTAACTGGCAGTAAATAATAATATCAAAGAAAAAAATAATAGTAAACTTTTCTTTGCACTATTAATACAAATTTTTTTGACTAAATTGTTCATGTGATCTCTTAAGTTTATTATATGTTACAATTTGGTTTCTTATTTACTAAAAGTTGTAAAATGGTTTCTTAAGTTAATATTTTTTATAGTACATTGATTTTTTTTTTAAACAGTTATCATTTTCAATTTTATAACACAATTTTAAATTTTTTGTATTATTGATTTAAGATATAAAATTTATTTTATTAAACTCACCTACATGAAGACTATGAAACTTAACTAATGTTCGAGCTATAAAAGAACAAACATGGTGAAAATTACATGAAAAATCTCATGAGCAATTTCTTGTTTGATTTTGGGAGATTTTTCAATTTTTTGGTTACTTGTGGGACATACTTTTTATGTAATTTTCACATAATTTATGTCATTTTTTGGTTTGAACATTAGTTAGATTCCATAATTTTTAAGTAAGTGAATCTAATGAAAAATATTTTAGGTCTTGAATTAATGAAAAAAAATTTAAAATTATGTCTCAAAATTAAAATGATTATTGTTACTTAGAGGATCATTTTACAATTTTTAATAAATAAGGGGCCACATCAAAACCTAAGATAAAGTTAAGGGATCACATGAGTAATTTAGCCAAAAATTTAATGTTACGAAAAATTAGAAATTAACATTGATATAATTTCTAAGATACTTGTATGATAATTCATAATAAGATGAAAGTACAAAATTTCTTTATACTACTAGTTTATACATGAGGTTTTGGTGGTCGTAGAAGAATGTCTCCCACCACCAAAACCTTTGAATGATAGAAAAATAGTAAGTTAGAAATAAGTTTCATTTAGAAATAAGGATTTGAAGAAGAAAAAGCCAATTCCAAAAAGAGACTAATTAGATCTCATTGCTGACAACATGTTAAAGATTGATTTTCATGATGGAGATAAGTTAAGTCTAAGCCTATAGGAGTTATGACTTTTATGGAAGGGTGTAGTTATTGTGAAGTTGTTAAGGAAGAAGACAAATTACTTTACTTTGAGAGATAAACTTTCAAATTGCATGGCAACCTCTTCAAGGTATAAAGATTATGGATGTTGGTCATGTGTTTTTTATGGTCATGTTTGGTATGGAAGAGTATTGTGATAAAGTTATAAATAGAACCTTTAGATGATCTTTGACCATTATTTTGAAATAAAATTGTGGATTCTAAATTTTTTGTCATTGGTTGTCACCACTGATAAGACATTAGTGTGAAGTTTTTTAGGTCTTGGAATGAAGTATTATGATGATAGTGTCTTGATGGCCTTCGTGACAGTTGTAGGAAGGCCGACCAAAGTAGATATCAGGATGGTAGATGCTTTGGGAGGAAAGCTCGCAAGAGGATATGTGGAAATCAACCTAAATCAACTAGTAATAAGAAAAATATGATTTAAGAATCACTAGTTCCATGTTAAGTATGACAAGTTGCATATATTGTGCAAAAAAATATGGCAAGTATGAGTATTTGCAAGATCATATACAATGCACAATGGTGAGGAGAAATAGGAAAGCATAGGCAACCCACCATTGGAAGGAGGTATAACAACAAGGCCACAGGTAGTGTCAATGTAAACCCTAGCTCCTATGCAAATAATAATAACAACTACTTCATATCACATGCAAATTAGGATCTTTACAATGATCGCATGCAAATTATTAGGATCTTTACAATGATTGAGTAATTGTGTCAAAGAGGAAACATGGCAATAAATTAAATTTTACATTTAGGGAGGCAATAAAAGTGTTATTGATGGGGCAAATAGTGCAAAAAAGAGTTCATGAAAAAAGTGTTATTGATGGGGAAAAATTTAAATGTGGAAATCAATTTTGATATTCATACACAAATTGATGAAGGTGATAGGGTGGTGGGGACTACACCAAGGAATTAGGAGGTGCATTCAATTAGTAATGCAAAATTAACAATGGAAATTTACAAACCACAATAGAAAAAGAAGGCTAGAAATGAACACCTTAATGTGCAAGAGGACATGGTATATAAGGATTGGAATTCTCCTATTCTCAAGTCTCTATCAAAAGGTTTTATTTCCCTAATAAGTAATGATAAAGGAAAAATATAAGGAGCAAGCATATAAGGTGGACATGTTAATTAAAAACTCGATGAATCCTTTCCCTTAACATAAAAAATTTGTGCTTGCAAAAAAGGGGTGATTTTTGTGGGTTAAGCTTATGATTGTATTTAAGGAGTGCGTTGTTCTCATGTGGAATGTTCATGACTTTGTTAGCAATAAAAAGCCATTTTCAAATGCATGAACTAATTGTTAGGAATGAGTTAGAGGTGATTTTAGTTTATAAGAGTCACTCCCCTTTCCACTAGTCTAGTAATTTTTGGGAAAAAGTAGGATACTCGAGATTGTTGACAAAGCAAATAGGCATGTTAGTGGAATTTGGGGTCAAGATACAAAGGAAGTATCTTCTCCTTTTGTGTGCTTGATTTTATGCCTTAATGTATCTATTGGTTTTTGTTTTAGGATAAAAAAAGAATAATTTAACAAAAAAATAATATAACTTTGTTTTGGATTGTAGAAGTGTACTATTTTGTTGAATCTGACTTGTATTTAAATACACAAAAAATTACTGAAAAAATCATATTCCATAATTTTAGTAGTTGTTACTAATAACTGAATAATAAAATTTAAAACTAATTAATTAACTAACAACCCAATAAAATATTTTTATCTTTATTAGTTGACTTATTCAAATTTAAATTAAAACTGTTTTGACAACATTTAAGGCACGTATCCAACATTCTTCCTTGCCTTGGAGGTTTCAAACTCTTAGCTTCTTTCTAAAAAATTCAACCTGCTAATTTAGAATGGCTTGGTCAAGATATTAAAAATTTGATCTTTTGTTCTAGATGAGCCTTCTCGTATTGAAATACTTATACCTCTCTCTCATATGATTGAGCTTTAGCATTTTTAATTTTTAACTTGTCAGTCAGCTCGTCAATTTCAATCTTTAGTGATGATATTTCTACAGCATAACTCATTATCTTTGATTCAATAGTCTTCAACTCTAAATTTGGAGTTTTTATACATTTCTCACTAAACTCAATTTTCTCAACTTTTTCTTTTATTTCATTTTTTCTCAATTGTATCTGCTTGTTTGTGTGCTCTTGCACAATAGCTGTAGGTTTTGCTTTAGTAGTACCACTAGAAGACTTAAGGGCTGCTATTTCAAAACCAACTTATTTTTCTTCTTCTTCAATTTCTTTCTTTTGTCATAATTCAGTCATATCCTCTTTTATTGAAAAGAAAATTTGCTCCTCATCCAATGGATTTAACATAAAAAATTGCCATGTTACTTTTACTTGGAAAATGTCTTTGTCATATGCATTTTTAATTGTGCATCTTTTGTTTTCGAACAACACTTTATAACCTTTTTCAACACTCAAAAAATTCTTATCAATTCCATAAACATGCAACACATCATAAATGAATTTGGTACCTGAGTACGTTGAAATTGTTATTATTCCTTTTTCTTTCACAACAATGTACTTGCCATTTCCAACTAGAACCTTTAATGTGTTTGCAATGCTTAGTTCCTTGAATAGATCCTTGTTGTTTTTCATGTGGTTAGTACCACCATTGTCAATAAGTCAATTTTGACTTGATTCATCGCTTGAGAAACATGTGGTAGAAAACAAGTAATCCTCCTCCTCTTGATTAGCAGCCTTTGCCTCTTCACCATGTGATTGATTCTTGTTTCTAAAAATAATAGCTTCATGCCCCATTTGATTACACTCACTACACTTAGCATCGGGTCTCCTCCAACATCTAAATGAAGGATGATCTTTCTTTCCATAGTGTTAACATGGTGGATATATTGATCTACCTTCTAAACTTTCTTTATTTCTTCCAAATCTACCCTCTATTTCTTTTTTTTTTTTTATTCTTTTGTTGATATGAAACATTGCTTGCAAAGCTCCTTCAATTTTGTTCTATTGTCTCATAAGTCTTCTTTGCATTAGAGCTTGTCAAGCACTCAACATTTCTACCAAGGAAGTAGTTGTCAAATCTTTAGAGTTATCTAAAGAAGAGATTGTGGATTCAAATCTTTCAAGAAGAGCAACTAAAGTTTCTAGACAATTCTAGAGTCTTTGAGCTCCTAACTCGATTTACAATGTTAAGAAGTCGATCAAAATACTCCTTCATTATTTCAAACTCCTTTATCTTTTGCATTTCAAACTTCCTAATTAAGTTGAGAACTTTCATCTTTTTGATCTTGACATTTTCTTTATATTCCTTATTGAGAAAATCTCATATCTCTTTTGGTGACTTCAATGTCATGATTCAAGTGAATGTAATAGATGAAACAACAACAAACAAACAAGCCTTTGCTTTTGACTTCCTTATTTTTTTATCCTTCTAAATTTTGATATAGGTTATTGTGGGGTTGTTTGGTAGAGGAAGAGCTTCATAATCCTCTTTTACAAGTTTCCAAAGATCTAGTGCTTCTAGGTAAGCTTCCATTCTCACGATGCAAATTTGATAATTTTTTCCATCAAACACTAAAGGAGTAATTGATGACATCATGGTTTCTCTATCCGATGATCCACTCTCACTGTCATAGGTTCCTTAAGAATATGACTCTTGATACCAATCTGTTGGCTTTTGTTTTAAAGGAAGAAAATTTTAACAAAGAAATAATATAAATTTTTTTTGGACTCTAAAAGTGTACTATTTTATTGAATCTGACTTGTATTTAAATACACAAAAGAAATAACTGAAAAAATCATATTCCATGATTTTAGCAATCATTATTGATAACTAAATAATAAAATTTAAAACTAATTAATCCACTAACAATCCAATAAAATATTCTTATATTTACTAATTGACTTATTCAAATTTAAATTTAAACTATTTTGACAACATTTAAGACACATATATAGTAGTATCACTATCCAAGACATGTTGGCAAAAATTGGGGGTTAAGATACAAAGGAAGTAACTTCTCCTTTTATGTGCTTGATTTTATTATGCCTTAATTTATCACTATTAAAATTTTTATTGGAACCAATCTTGGGCTTTTTATGGAGTATATGTGAGCCTAAATTTATCTAATTGTGAAATTCTTTGGGAATATTTACGAAGCTTGAGAAGGAGTATTATCATCCCATGAGTCATTGTAAGGGACTTTAATGATATTTTCTCCTGTTTGAGCAAATAGAAAATGATTTTGATTGAAGTGGAGCTCAAGCTTTTGCTAATGGTTTGAAAGAATGTCAATAATGGATTGAAAATTTCTTGAAAGTAAATACACATGACAATAAAAGGTGTACAAAAGGGTGCCTAGTGCAAGAAGACTAGATAAAGATGTATGTTACATGAATTGGAAAATGGCTTTTCAAAGCGTTTATAAAGCATTTTCTAAAAAGGCACTCAAACCAAAAACACATTCTATTAAGATGAAGTAATTATGGAATGTTTAAAGAAGGAAGACCATTCAAATTTCAAGCCCCATGGTGTACACATAAGGACTACCTAGGCTTGGTTAAAGAGGTTTGGAGTAAGGAGAGAGGTAATGTTGTTTTGGCCATGAAGAAGGTGTTAGAAAATAGAGAGGTGTTTGGAAATATTTTTTTTTTCAAAGAAAAAGAAATTAGAAGCTTGACTAAAAAGATATAGAGGAAGCTTAAAATTGTGAATTCAATAGTTCTTCTCTGTCTTCAAAAAGAGTTGTTAGAGGAGCATGGGGAAGTGATTTTGCAAGAGGAGGCATATTGGTTTTAGAGATCTAGGGGACTATGTATTCATTTAAGAAGTAGAATACCTTCTTATTTCATGCATAAATTGTTGTTAGAAGGAAGAGGAACATGATGCATGACATTAATTTATGTTTGGGGGATTGGTGTATAGATGCAATTAGCTTATAGCAAAAGGCTATTAATTTCTTAACAAAAAAAGTAGTTTTTGCAATAAGAAGAATATCATAAGGGGGGATATGGAAATAAGGTTTTTTCACTTCCTAAAGAGGCTAAATTATCTCTTCCATTGTCACCAAGGAAGAGGTTCATAAAACTCTTTTTAGTATGTAGTATTATAAGTCTCCTAGTCTAGATGGTTTCTACCTATTTTTTTCAAAATATTTTAGGAGGATGTTGGAGATAAAGAATGACACTTTCAAAGCATTTGATATAAGAACCTTTGATCCTCAGGTAATTGAAACTCTTCTTGTTTTAATTTCTAAAGTGAACTATCCCATTTTTTTTAATAAATTTAGATTGATAAGTATGTGAAATATCATTTATAAAATAGTTTCCAAGATTATAGTTAGCATATTACACCCTTATTACGGAAGATTGTTAGCCCTTTGTAAAACAATTTTTTTTCCTTAGGCATTACACAAAGGGCAATGCCATTGTGTTGCAAGAGATTCTTCATTTTATGCATTATTTAAAGAAAAAGAAAGGGGCTATGGTGTATAATATGGATTTAGAGAAGGCATATGATAGGATGAATTGAGACTTTTTTTGACAAACTTTCCAGTTGTTTGGTTTGTTAGTAGTCACTACATCATTGATAATGCATGAGATATCATTTACATTCATTTCTATTTTTTTTATGGAATAGTAGTCATATAGAAACCTTCACCCTAGTGAGAGGGTTGAGGTAAGGGGATCCCTTATCTCTCTACCCTTTTGTTCTTTGCATGGAATGGTTGCCAACCATGATCTTACAAGAAGTTAGTTAAGGAAGATGGAAACCCATTCAAATTTCCCAAAGTGTCCATTTTTATTTTTCCGTAGATGATGTGTTATTATTTTGTGAAGGCAATGGTGTCTCAAGTGCAACATATAACTAACATTTTATATAAATTTTGTGCCATTTCAAGTTTCAAAGTCTACTTAGAGAAGTTTCAAGCTTATATGTTAACAGATGTTCATAGATTGATAAGAGAAAATTCAAAATATTACCTATACACTTTTATTGGCCATGTAGATAAATATTTGAGCTTTATAATGGAACATGGAAGAATAATGAAGGAAGGCTTTATTGGTTTGATAGACCGGGTTAGATTTAAACTACCAACTTGGAAGAATAGAATACTAAATAAACTAGGGATGTTATCTTTAGTTGTTTCAATTGTATCTACTATCTTATATTATGCCATGCAAATTTAATGGCTTGCCCAATAAATTTGTAACCTTTTGGATAAAACAACTATAGATTTGATCTTAAGAGTTAATGATAATAAAGATTGCACATGATTAATTGGAACATTGTCACCTAACACAAAAGGCAAGGAGGTTAGCATTCGTGTGGCTAGGATACAACATACAACTCTCTTAGGCAAGTTGGTGTGAGATTTAATCCATCTAGACAATCAACTTTGGGTTGCCTTGTTGACCTCCAAGTACTTTAGAAAGGATAATTTCTTCCAAGATTGTCATAAGAAAGGTTCACCCAAGTAGAACATATGATAAATACACAAACTATATCTAATAGGTTAAAATGACCTCCTATAATAGGTCATTTTAAGTTATTCACTATAAACAACTTGGTGATTCACTATGAACCACTTAATACATGACTCACTCTAACTTAAACTATAATTTAATTAATACCATTTTATTTTATGTATAACTAAGAAGTATTTGAAACGTTTTATATGACACAACTTATTTCCTTCTTATTAGGCTAGTCCATTTGAGATAAAATAAGATTTCTAATAATAACTTTTACTTTTAAGTTGAAAATTAAACTTCTAGTTTTAGTTAAGGAACACAAATGTTGAACCATTTGTGTTAAAAAAAAATTATTTCTATTTTTATTTAGTATAAACCTAATTCAAATAAAATGTCATTCTACTTATATTTGAATCAATTTATTTTAAGGATATTTTTTATAATAATTTTAAAAATCTATTATAAAATCTTATTTTACTAAAAATAATTTTGAAATATTTTTTTTCTTTCGAAACATTATAGAACAGAATCATACAATAGCTTAAATTCGTAGAAGTTTTTTTTTTAAAGAATTATTTTCATGCATAAAAAAATTAAAACTTAGAAGTATTTTCCAATAGTTTATTTTTTCTAAAGAATGTTATTCACAAATTACATCTAAATTTTCCAACAACTTTTTTTTCCTTTACTCTTTTCAGAATTTACTATGTAAAAGATATTGTTTTTATCCAAACGAAATCAATCATTTTAAAATGATTTTTCAGCAAACTTAGATAAACAAAATTAAATTTTATAGTAACTACTAAGTTTGCATTTTGAAGGTTCACTCTTGCAATCTAAACGACTGTGTCCACCCAACCATAGTTGCACGCCACCAAAATTACTACCAACTCAAAAGAAAGATTAAAAATAAATGGAATTGTTTTTTGTAAGTAATTAATTTCCATATCATAATAACATAATTTACTGGATAATGAATTCTGGTTATGATAGCGTATATCTCATTGTCATACGCTTGACCACTATAATCCCTATTAAGAAAAATATTTTTTGTTTTTTTAAATAAGAAAGACTTATGTGAGTTTTCTTTTAATCTTTCCCCAAATATATATTTCTATATATAATTGATTCGTATACTATTTACTTGTAAATTTGACTAGTACATAGGATATCACGATTTACTTTCATTTTGTGCGAGTCTTCAATATATATAAACAAAATGAACTAAACAAATTATATAATGGTAAATATTTCATCTATTTTAAAAATATTTTTAAATTTCAATAAAATATAAAATAAATATTTTAAGAGGAAATGTTTAAATATGCACACGTTTTGTAAAGTTGAAAAGTACGCAATGTATCGTTACATTGCATCGATCATATTTACACAATTTATTTAATAGAGTAGGAGCTTATTCAGTCCTCACTTTTGCATGGTCAAATCTTATAACATATTATTTTGCCTTGTAATCTTACGTAAATGCACAACATGCATTTTGAGCTTTATTATATAGTTACCTCTATTTTTCAATCTATATATATATATATATATATCTTTAAAATACGTCACAAAATCAAAGGGATAACTTTTTGTCTCAATATTATGTTAAGAAACATTTGTCCAACATATATTATCTTGAAATGGTCTTAATTATTATTTATTGCTTTAAAGTTCCAACATTCCCATTCCTCCAATATGCATATGCTAAAACTTTTTGGTGTATAAGCTTTATCTCACCAACAATTTGTTACACTTATTGTCTTAGCATCTGTATCGTTTTTATTTTCTGATTATCCGAAGTGCTTTCCACTCATAAATATTTTATAAAACTATGAGAAGCATCAATTCCAGTACCTAAGGCTACTACTTTTGGAAAGATGAATTCTAGCTATAAACTGTTACCTTCTTTTACTTTTAAAAAGAGGGAGTATATGTGTGATGTACAAGTAAATAAATATAAATATAATATAATATTTTAAAAATATATTTTTTTTAATTAGCTTTTAAATACAATACTTATATTATTATAAAATTACTTTAATATTCTTAATTTAGACAAAAAAAAGTTAAAATTATCAAATCACATCAATGATATTTCTTTAAATGAATATACAATTATAAATAATATATTTAAGGTATAATAAATGTGTTGTAATAAAATATTATTAATTATTCTGAAAATCTTTATTTTATATATAAAGATTCTTTTAAATGAATATATTATTTATTTTAATAATTATTATTTAATCATAATAATTTTTTTCAAAGCTAATATTAATAAAATTATACTCCCTTAATTTTAATCATTTGTCAATTTAAGAGTTTGATTTATTTCAAAAATATTTGTTGCATTTGAAGATTAAGAAGAAATTAAAATAATTAAAAAAAGTCCTTTTTATTACCATCTAACCTAAATGCTTACTTAAATCATAAATATATTTATTTTAAATAAAGGTATGTCGGTCAAATAAAATTATTTTGTCCTAATAATTGGTTAAATTAATATTTTGAAAATGCATATATAACCTTAAATTACGACAAGCGATTTGAAACGAAGGAAATATCTAAAATAGTCAATGTCTCAATATAATTTAATAAAATGATTTTATTATCAACTAAAAAAATTAATTGCGAAAAACTTATCATAAAAAGTTCAAAAGACAAACGTTAAATAAAATTAAAATAATTTTAATAAATTTCCTTTATTAGTTTTGAAATATTTTATTTTGAAATCCATTTTATATACAAAAGTTGTTATCACAAGTTATTTGATATTTGAGTTTTTTAATCAAGATTTGAAATTCAATTTTTAGATTAAACATAAAGTCACAGTTGGAGGTATTATTTTATTTCAAAATAGCTCAATGGCTGAGAAGAAAATTAGTTACATGCCAAACAAAATGATCAAGTACTTCTCGCTTAAAAAAAAAAAAAATCGTTTTATGCTTAGACAGACGTTAGAACAACAATGATTAAAAATCTTACATAAATTATTTAGAAATATAACATTTATACTTGACCTTTTTAAAATTCCACTGCCAAATTAACATCTATAAGTGTGTGTGGCTTGGGGGCTTTATCCTATATGGCGTTTGTGTGTTCGTCGGTGGCTAGAAAATTTCCATAAGCGGCGGCGCCAAGGAGGTTGAACTATGGCCCAGCATTTGCATGATAGCTACTGCCATCTGTTTTTTGCAAGACATGAGTGACAAGTTGAAATTAGACCCAAGGATAGAATTACCAAATATCTATGGCTAAGACATAACTAAGACTTGTTATGTAAGGTGACGTAAAAGATGCATGGATGCATCTTGGAGTGCCAAGGTGCATGTTAAAAAGAGTCTAGGTGCAAAGAGGCTCAGTCTCATTGTCCACATGGACATGGTTGGTGGCAAGTATCAAGTAGACCCCAGAACTAATATACAAAGCGTCTTATTAGGTCACATCTAAACATTACATGAGAGAGATGATGAAAGTGAAATCCAAAAAAATTAAAGCAAGAATGACTTTTGAATCCATCCAATACTTTCCACATCTCATGGGGATTGGGAAACTGGTTTATTTTCTTTATATATTCCAATTCCAATTCCAATTCCAATATTTAGATAGAGCAAATAATAAGTAATTTTTATTTTCATATCTCAATCTTTTAGTATCATGAATCAAAATTTGAATTTTAATGTCATACAATATTTGGAAGTGAAATATATAAGATGAAAGTAATTTTTGGTTTTTGGGTCTCTTGTGAAATCTGGCTGGCGCTAACTTATCGGCCACGCAGGGTCACAGAAAAGATTCTAATGTCAGCATAACACAACACAACACAACACAAGACATCCTTTTCTTTGGTTGCCCCACCCACCTCTTTTGATATCTGTCCAGTGTCCACTTCATCAACACTGTCCACACACACACTCAACCGTGTTGATCCCATGAAAGAGTTGTTATATGCTATGCCCTTAGATTTCTGTGTATTTTTTTCAACATTAATAAACATTGAGTAGGCTGCAGTTGTTTTGTGTTTTCCCATTGGATTCTATCACGTTAATGTACTTTTCAGCCGAGCCGAAAGCTAGATAGAGCCAAGTACATTGCTAATTGCTTCTACTCAACAACATGCATTCATTTTCCTCCTTATTATATTATTTTTAAGACAAATGTTACTTTTGCATAATTTTTTCACAGCTCTTATAATTTAAGTGAGAGAAAAACTCTATAGAAAAACTCTATAGAAAAACAAGAAAGTAAAAGAAACAAATGTATGATGTGATAAAAATCAAAAATTAAAAAAAATATTATTTTTTTATGAGAATTTAATTTGTTGCAAGTAAACATTATTCTATTTTCAATAACATTTGATTTTGACTGTGTTCCTGTGAATGAAAGGTTAATTTCTAAGATTTAATTTTTTTTAGAGTGGGATGAACTTTAAAAATAAAATGTGATGATTGTTGTTAATTGAAAAATCAATGATTTAAGATTATAATAAATTATATGTAGTGTTCAAATAAGCAGTTAACAAATATTTTTTTAATCAACAATCATTATTTCTCGCTTTATAATCTTAGAAGAAAAAATCTCACTAAAAATAAATAATTAGTTTTTTTAGCAAAAAGTAATCACATATATAACATGGTAGAAAACAAAAATTATTTCCCACTCTATACTTTGGAGTGTACAAATAGCTAAATTTTTTATTTGATAAGTTCAAGTATGTTAAGTGCTACAGAAATACAATTTTTCTGAATAATATTTTTTAATACAAATGCCGAGATCCAAATCAAATAACATACACATAACATATAAAGAGTTAGAATTTCTACCACTTGAACTGACATGCATTCAAATTTCTCACTTAACATTTTAATCTTGCAAAAGGAAACTGATTAGCGATCAATAAAAATTTCTAAGAGAGATAAGTGAACTCATCTTAATTCTTGCACCATCTTATGAGAGTCGGGCAGATTCAAATTAATTATTCACGAGTAGAGAGCCAAATCCTATTAAGGAGCTTGATAAACATAATATTTTTTTTTTCTAATTTAGTTTTCATGTATATTTAATTAATAAATTTCTCCGATTTCAGAAAAACATGAAACTTACCAACACTTTTTCGCAAAATGGTTAAGATTGTTTTATTTGAATGATTTTTTTTTTTCGTTTTTGACATTCTGTTGAATAAAATAGAAAAATAGATTGGCTATGTATATAACATTGATTTTTTTTTTCTTTCAAGAAAACCTATACGCCATGCCCTCTTCAAGAGATGTTTCACGAAAATTTTCCGTGATATATATAGCGATATAATACCAATCATCATATTTCGATTAATCATTTTGTACACTGTTTGCATTGTTCTTTGCGTTTCAGTAAATGATTAAAAGAAAATATTTAAATATAAAAATTGCAATAAAATTAACAAAAATATCATAATTATAGTGGGATGAGGCAAATAAAAGAGAAAAATTAATAATTGCTCTACACTCACGCACGCACACTTGCAGGAGAGAGGAAGATAATTACTTGCTCTTAAATTTGATTCACTGACTTGATTCCAATGGCCGTACATTCGTCCTCTAAAAAAAATAAAGTTCCCTGCATTGGAAGTCTTGTATAGGTAAATTGTATGCAATAAAATATATTAAAAAGTATGGAATTATTACGAGCTTTTAATGGTATAAAAGTGTAAGTGATGCATTAAAAAATTTTCATCGTGAAATTAAAATATATAAATAAGGAGTAATTTTTGTTTATATAATTTAATTATATTATTAATTTATGTAAATTTTTCAAAATAGTATAGTGCATGTGATGATTGCAAAGTTATATAATAAGTATACATAAAAGGTGTAATGTTTGATTTAATATTTAACCTACAAAAAAGAATTCTTTAAATGTTGTTTATATTTGTTGTCATAAAACTAATAATTTTCTCATAAACATTGTCAACGCATTAATTAAGTCAATATAATTATAACACCTTTTTAGGTAATTATAGTTCAAATTCTATATTTTTTAGCCGGTGAATTTACTATCATGTTATGCACAAACAGTTATGTTAGTTAATTTGTTAAATATTAGATAAAATAAGAATGAAAAAAACTTATTATAGATGATAAAACTTGAGAAACTATTTGGTACAACTAAAATCTGAAAACTAAAATACACAATCACAAGATATTAAAAAGGTTAAAAATCAATTAAGTCATTATAACTATCATGCATAAGACTGAATCTTTTCTCGTCCTAACGCAATCATCTTTCGTAAGTGAAAGAAAAACAAACAAAAAATTAATTTAAATTGTTAATTAATTGTTAGTTACAAAACAAATTAAGATAGTGATTTAATTAAATTCAAGCTGTTAAGAACTATAGCTGAAAAATCTGCACGTTGATGATGAATAGCATTTGTAACTTATGAATAAGTAATTGAAACACAAGTATAATAATAATAAAAATAACAATTGAATCTGTTTTAAAATCAAATAATGTCAATGAATTTAAAGGATATATATAACAGAGAGAGGGTACAAAACTCAAATCATGCGATAAAAAAACTATCTGAAACGTTAAAATAAACGTATATTAATTAATAATACTTTATATAAAATTTCAACAATTTGTATTGATTATGAACCAAATTAGGAGTTGTTGTATGTCCGAATCTAATGATTAATTTCTCTCAGAAAGAACAGCTTCAGTTGATAAGTCGAAAGGACTCTATATAAAAGAAGACAATGACAGACAAAATTACCTGTATGAAATAGTGAATCTGACTGATATTGTAAATATGCTATACCAAAAAGTTAGGACCATTCATCCTTTAGCCAATACAACAAGATAGTGTAGTTGGGGGTGCTAATTAGTAAGCATTTATTCATAATTAAGGCAACCAGACAGATTTTTGACCGTTGACCAATGGACCTGCTATGAAGCTTTCTATCTTTTGTACAACTAATTTGTGTCGTTCTCTTAGAACATATTCTGTGAAGATGATCCATTCCCTCGAGGCTTTCAAGATGAGGACACTGAAACGTACTTTGCACTGCCAATCACACAACTCAATTCATAGCTTGAATTTGGAAGGCAACATTTAAGGCAAAATGTGCTGTGTGGCAGCTTCACATGATTCAGTGATTTAGCTGATAGGACAACTGAATAAGTAAATAACCTCGCATTAATAAACGTGTGAAGCTATTGTCATTTTCGATAGACTTTCTGCAATATAGTTTGACGGAGCCAACTTGTTCAATATCCACCTTTGGTTTATCATATCATGTCATATATATTTCAATTGCATATTTTTCAGTTTAATATGCTATTTATTTCGCACTAAATATACCATAAGAAAGTCAATTTAATTTTCGCCGTTGATGTGAGAATTTTGTTAATATATAATTTATAAGTATTTTTATATGTATTCTGTAAACTTTGAAATCTGTCATAATGCTGACTCACTTAAACTTTTATAACAAAAAATATACATTTTGGTTTCATATAAGCTCATTTCTATAAATGTTTTGTTTTAGGCTCATGGAGTTCTTTAAGAAGGCCCTCATTGTGCCTTTTAAAGAGCCCATTAGGCCCATCTTCCTTATGGGTCATGAAAAGCAAATCTTCGAATCTCTAATTACCCAACAAAAAATATAACGGCCCATTGTATTGTCATTTGTTTCAAATTTTGAAACACTTTGCGATGGCTGGTTCTTTTTTAAAGGCACGCAAAATTAGCTACTAATATGAGATTGACTGCTTTTTCTTTTTCTTTTCAAATTTAAATCAATATACACTAAAAGATAACATACAGTGCGAAATCATATTTAAGAAATACAAAATTGAAGAAACAGATAAATTTTAACAATAAGAAATATTAACCAGTACCTTTAAGACACCGATTAAAAAATTAATTTTTTTTATTGAAATACGTAATTTTTTTAAATTTTTTAACAGACACTTCTTAACAAGATTCTTTAGCAATTTTCTTGTTAGAGTAGAAGATAAAATTTATTGCATGAACATCATTGCAAAATATACATAAATCTTGTTGATATAATACAAATATTAAGATGTAAGCACGGACATATTCAAATTATATATCAATAACGTGTTATTCTAAATTACTCGCAAATCATATTTAACATGAAATATAACATTAATATATTCATTTACTAATTTGGGGAGGACTACACTTGAATTTAAGTCTTTTGTTTCTTATATTATTTTTTATTAAAATTTACTCTTCAATATGAAATACAAAAGTTATATAATAAAAAATATCAGATGAAAAAATCAATCTGTCTCATAATTAATAAACTTACACAAAATATTATACCAATAAGACAAATTTAGATAGTGAAACCATAAAACAATAAACAAACATATTAGCATAGTAATATCATAAATATTTACTTATACAAGTTATATAGTAATTTTATAAACTAAATTATGTGTAGTTATAAGTTCCTCTTGAAGTAGATTGAATTAGCTTTAAAATTTTTATCTGAAACCTTAATATACACACATATATTGGTAACTAGTGTTTCGATCGCCAAAATGGGCTTTTACGTTAATATATCTCCTTTCTTGACCATTTCAAGAAACGAGAACCGTTATATTGCGTGTAGAGAATATCCCGACGTGTAGGCTCACTGCTTATCATCGTAATAATTAAAAAATAAATGATATAATATTAAAACACAAAGTATTTATATTTATATTTTAGATAATTAAATATTTTCAATTAATATTTCTAATATACCAATTAATAATAATAAATTAATAGTAAAATATATAAATAAAGTGTAATTATTTCTTATAATATATTTTAAATTAAATTTCAAATAAGTATATAGTTAAAATTTCATATTAATTAGTTATATAATTAAATTAGTGTAAATAAATGAAAATAATTTATGATGTTTATTTTATAAATCGATTTTAGAAAATTGAGTTAGGGTAAATTAGTTTTATTTATTTTTATATAAATCTTGATTTTTGCGTCGGCCATATTTTATTCCAGTATTTTTTTGGTCGTACGAAACGTAGAAATAATTTATTTAATCATCTCACGTGCGCTACCTTGACCTTCTACATACACTTTTTCATAGTCAAAGGAGAAACGTGTATTTAGCGGCCTTTGTCTTCGTGAGTTTCTCTGAAGAAACATTCTTCACATGTTACTGTCCACATGCGGTATTTGATTTGTCAATGACGGAAATGCGTCATTTAATTCTAATACATTAACTTGTTGGTCACATTCTAATGTTTTTGGTCATTATTTGGTTACATTCTAATGCATTAACTTGAAAGTTAATAATCAATTAGAAAGCATATATTTTCTTTTAAGGAAACCCTTTCTTAAGTAAGAAAAGTTCTTAAAACAAAAAATAAATAAATAATGCATATATAAAATATAAAGGAAATTCAACTATAATTATATAATAAAATTTATGAATGTCTTCGGATTATTTAGTTTTATTTTACAATGATAACGCTAATGTTAGAACTTATATTTTATAAATATTATTAAAATATTTCACGATTCTAATAGATTTATCTAATTTATTTTTATAAAAAATAATTCAAATAAAGAATAAATTGTTTTAATTATTTTTTTTCAAACGCATATTGTATTAATCCAATTAATACAAGTTGTGCTGCATCGTTCCTAAAGTTTGATTTACATTTTGAATTAAAAAAACAGAGATAAAGTTCAAGTTAATTGGTTCAAGTAATCATTTTTTTAATAAACTTAAAAAAAATATTCCTTTTAATAAAAAGATGTCATGCATAAGCATAAATAAAAGATATCTAAGTAGATATTTAAACTGATTGATTCGAATAATCATTTTTTTTAGTCAAAAGTCATACTATACATATATAGAGATAGACAGATTTATTTCTTAATTTATAGTAGATTTGTTTCTTAATAATACATAAAAAAAATCAGAAATATATATACAATACTAAATTCACAACAGATTTATTTCTAGTTTATAATCAACCCCAATAAATAAATCAAGTAACCAGTCATCAACCCTTAAATTACCAAATCAATATCTGAATCAAAGACGATTGGATTTTATTAGTTTAATTCAATTTGAACCCAAGCATATAAACTAAATCAATCTGAATTAATATGTTCAAATTTGATTTTTTGGAAATTGGTTAAGATCAGTCGATACCCAAATGAAAATTATGTATAGTCTATTTAGTTTCCAATTATAACCTCCGCTTTCAAACGGTGAAAAAAATTTCCTTTTAAAACCACGTTACAGAAGTCATGAAATTCGTGAAAAGGAAGTTTTGTTTGCTCTACAAAGAGGCTTGTAGTTGTAGATGTTGAGAAGTAATGACTTTGACTAGTATTATTCATAATAACCCTATGATGATCACGCGTGCAATTATCTTAAATTGGTTTGCGTTATTTTCTTTTAAAGATTGCATAAAAAAATTCATTCAAGGGGAAAAATTAACACCCGGAAATACGATATTGGACGCAGTCATAGATGTTGATTTGCTGCCATCCTTCCTTATATCAACAAGAAACTTCGAGGAAAGTCATTCTCGTGCATTTCCTACGCATTGCACCTACGACTGATGAATATATAAATTGAGAAAGAGGCACACAAATGAACAAAACAAGTACCATTAGATATGAAGTTAGAAGCAGTAGGAGTAGGAGGAGGGTGCAAGCACCACCCTTATAATAAGCAACAACCTGGTGTTTGTCCCTCTTGCTTAAGAGACAAACTCTTGAAGCTCTATGACAGCAGCAATCCAACTTATCCTCTTCCTTGTCCTCCTCCTCCTCAACTTTTTCCTTCTTATGGGTCTCGCCACCACCGCCGCCATAGTTCCAACGTGATGGATTCCGTTTCTTCCATGGTTAGCCTCAATCATGGGTTGAGGAAGAGCAACTCCATTGCCATTGCTTCAAGAAGTCAAGCCATAGATAGGGAAGTCAATGGAAACAACAAGGGAAGTAAGAAAAGGGGTATTTGGTCCAAGTTGCTCAAATTGACCAAAAAAAACACCAAGGAGGCCTTCATGCATTCCAGGACTATGAGGGAGGGAAAGAGCTGGCATTTTTAATTAGTCAATTTAGATCCACTTTTTTAATTGATGTAACTACTCATAATTATGGGAGATTTTAATCGGGCTGCAATAGGCTTGGAGTAGTGGTTTCCATATGATAAATGCGTGTTCCTATTCTAGGAATACAATTAATTCAACGTCTAATCTCTAACTTCACCCTTGTTACAATTTAGTTAGCAGTATCTTCGGACGCATGTTTGTCAAGAAGCAAATGAAGTCGATGCATTGGTAAAATATGAGCTTACTCCCCAACAAGATCAAAGATGGGTTTTTTATGTAGTTATGGATTTTATTCTGAATGCCTTAAGGATTGATGCTGCTTGTATTAGTTTTTCTAAAGATTTTAATTTTGTTTCTGTTATATAATTCAATAACAAAAATTAGATCGTAATGTAAATCAAAGTTGAACTTGCCTCTGAATGAGAGGATGGGATGAGCACGGTCTTCTAACCCTCAACATAAGTCGGATTAAAATATTTCATTCTTTGCCCTAGCTGTGTAATTTAACAAACCATATGATGGTACCCCTTATTCCCATTGCTCCACAAGTGTGTTCTACTTGTCATTTTTAATATCTACTGTGATTTTGAAAGAAGAAAACTTAAATCAGGATGTACATACACAAGCAAAACATGAGATTTGTAACAACTTATAAATATAATGGTGAGGTATGCTAAGCGGGGGTAAGTGAAATGAGATTATGAATGAAAACAAAACAAATATCTGCAATGCTGTATAATGGGGCTATTTGAAGCATTCCTTCTCTATGGATCATCTACATTTGATGTGAGATTGATTTGTAACAAGTATGAGTTCCTGTAATAAAGACTATCTATTTTTAAAATGCCTTTGGGATATAAACTACCAAAAGAAACAAGAAACTGTACATGATAATATGGTTTTGTATGATCAACTATAGAACACTTGCAATTCTCGCCGAAATTATGGATATCATCTAGAAGAACCAGAAATATTGCCCCCCGTCAAATAATCCTCGTCACTCTGAATATTTTGATCCAATGCAGGCCGTTTCAGTCTTTGAAATATATCATCAAGTGACTCAGCTGAGGACACATGAGAGATCATACCTTCCTGTGTTTGCCGTATGGGTAAAAACCCTTTGCCCCCTAAGTTAGCCCTGAAACCCTGAAAACCTGTTTTCATTGTTTGCCATGTCGAAGCCAAACCTGAAGTTCCAGCAGCATTACTAGAATGAGTATTGCCGTGATCAAGCAAGGAAACCTTAGCAGATGCTAAATTTTTCTCTTCTGCCTTCAATTTAGATGCTAATCCACTCTGCTGTCTGACAGCAGCATACTTGCTGCTGATGGCTTCCCTGCTCGAGCTATATCTCCTTGTCTCTTCCTTCAAAGTTTTAGGCAGATTTCCATCTATTTCTTTATTAACTAAAGCGGAAGTTCCCTTCATTTCAACACCATTCTTCACCTGAACCATATCAGCTATAAAGTGAGTGAACTGTTTGAACTTTGACCACAACCATCAAAGTCACAATAATCTTAAACTACCCATGTAGCATGAAAGATGAAAATAGTAATAGAAGACTGCTTCCATTTTCTTTTCAGTGAGGTGTTGACATACCATAATATTGTCATTTGATTCAACATCAATTCCATTAAAATTCCTCACTAGTGGAACAACTTGCTCGCCTACATTGCGTCCTTGTTCAAACCAACATCGTTCTACAAATTTTATGAATTGATAATCAGCATAAGTAATTAAGTATCACAAATCCCATATTTCAACAAAGTTCACTAATTTAGACATGATTTGTCATTTAATATTCTTTAGTTTTGACAACTACAGAATTCTTTGCTTGCATACCTTTCTGCAAGATGATTAACCCTGATGGATCAAAACCATCCATATCTTCAGCTTCAGTTTCGAAAACATATCTCTTCCAGCTCCCAAGAAAATTAAATACCCTATCAAAGAAATTGCTTGCAACCAAAAGAGTGTATATAACCATAATAAGAGGATATATTCTGTTAAACTTATCTCCAAAGAAAGGAACAGCATTATCAATGTTCCCCATTCGCTGCAATCAGTCATGTAATGCACCAAATTAGAAAAAAGAACTAATAGGAAGGAAAAAAAGCATGAAATGTTGATTCACAGCTGTCAATGTTTATTAGTTTGGCTTATGGGAATAACGAGAACATTTATGTATAGGTACGTAGAGACAAAATAAAATACAATAAAAACATCAGGCCCTTAGAAAAATAAGTGATATACCTGTACAATAAAATAAACATAAATGGAAAAAAAAAAAAATTGTGTCCGTAAAAATGAATGTATGGTTCAGTGCCGTGTCTTTTTCTACTTACAAAATGTCGTGCACCCAATCAGTATGGCCATGAAAATGGCAGTTTTCAGGATTATTAAAAACTGATAAATGATTTAATACTCTGTTAAAGAATATTTAGGATATCTTTCAATAATTTTAAAATGCCTTTAGAACTTATTGTAGAATCAAAATACTCATCTAATTGCAAAGCAACCATAGAGGTTGTTTCCTCTTTAACTAGAGTTATTAGGTCATGAGTTTTATAGCTAGTTCTCTCGTTTAACTTCTTTACACTAAACTAATTAGTTTTTAACAATACTATATGCAAACAAGTTAGGAAGAAAATATTAAAGAAGAAAGCTATACATTGAACCATGAAAAAAAAGACTTACCTGTTCAAATATAGTTGTTTTATCACCAAGGCAAATGAGATTGAGAAAGTTGTAGGAGATAGGGGGAGCATAACGAGCAATCATACTGGGAATGAGATAGAAAAAAAATGATATTTGCAAGATAGCACCAGCAATTCAAGAAACAGAAATAAGTAGCAGTAGCGAATAAAATCTTACGAGCATATCATAAGCAAGCTAACTGAGCTGGTCTGTCGGGGTGTGAATGAGTAAAACACCAATGTTCCAATTTTGAACAAGGAGTAGTATGTGCAGATGCACATGTACATGAGAGGAACAAAAGCAAATGCCTAAGCAAGAAAGTGAAGAAATGAGATTCAAAAGGCAGCCTGTCTACATTTTAAATATTAGAATAAAGCATTTCATCAAAGACATATACTATCAGATTGCATGATTTATTTGTTGTTTGCATTAATTTCATGTATAACCCAACTCCAAAGTTGAATTCGATTAAGACCTTTTGTTAACTAGATATGATGTCAGTAGCAACAATTTCACAGGTATTGAATTACAGCCTTAAACCAAAAAGAAGCAAGTTTAATTTACTAGAAAAAGACAGACAGAGAACCAACCATTTAAAAAAAACGTGCAGTTGCCCAATATACACACCAAAAGAGCTCATGTTACTCAATCACAGAAGTTCATGAGACCTGATACACTTTAATTTTCTTTAAATTGTTACAAGATTTTCAATATTCTAGAACTAAATCTTCATCCAAACTTTCTTTTGATAAGGTAAAAGATTTCAAATATATATATATAGCATCTTTGTGTCCACATTTACTACAAAGACTTGATCTCTTACAAACTTGATCTACCTGCACAAGCACCTCCTGTGTTCCAACAGATTTTATAAGAATTGAGAAAAGTGATAGATCAACACTGGGTAGAAGAGTTGCCTCTGCTAAAAGAATTGTAACAGACATGACACCGAGCACAACAGCCAAGCCTTTCTGAACTTGCTTTCTTAAAACACATTGCCAGAAAAATTCTGCAAAGAACCACCATTTATTCAAAAACCTATGCCAAATGCCTCTAATTATTATATATTATATACTCCATGTTCATAAAAGCAAGGAGTATGTGATATCATGATGAAATGTTGCAACATTAGATGCAGTGGGAAACCTAACTTAGAAGGGGAAAACATAAGCAAGACATAAGCAAAATGAAATTTAAGAGTCTTTAAAGCCAAAGACATCATATATGTGCATGACCAAATTACATCGACTCCCCACCAGGTTTGCAAATATTAAATTTAAATTCTCCATTCTTTCAAAACCTAGGGAAACCACCATTGACAAACTTCAATGTTTTAAATGACTATAATTGTTGAATTTAGATCTAACTAGTTGTTTGGAGAGAAAAGTATCTTTCTGTTATATTTTCCTGATCTCTCAAATAAAGAGAGATCAGATATATATAGTACAAAGCAAGAGTACAGAGGAAGCTAACAGATTGTGCTGATGTGGCATAAGCCACTCAGCATATAACAGAAAACTTAACTAACTTGTAACAAACTATGCTGATGTAGCACAAGTCAATCAGATTACAAAAGCTTAGTAGACTAACTCTCTATTACTTTAAATATACATAATTGTATTGAATACTAATTCACTCTATTATGTATGCATAAACAATTAATGGATTTGGCTTCTCTAAAACAAGAAAGTGTGTAAAGTGAGGAAGGAATCATGTATCCACCATTGATTTCAATCAAAATCTTGTAAACTTAACTCACTTAAAATGAAAGGTGAATGCACTCTTTCTGCATTACTTTATACACTTCAGAGAAGTCAAATCCATCAATATGTACTGTTAGAATAATTGTTTAAATTTATTACTACATTTAGCATATACTAGAATATTAGTCAACTATAATTATGACTGTTGTTAATAGCTGTCAATTTGCTCCGTTAGTCCTTGATTAACTCGTGTTCTTAATGCACTTTATATATAAAAAAATTGATTGTTTGTACACAACCCACACTTTCTCCCAAATATGATACGTTTAAACTAGGTATCAGTGTTACCCACATGTGTCCATCTCTCGGCTGAATTGGGTTCCCACAGAGCTGCATTGTATATCATTTCCTGTGTCCCTTTGTTTCTTGAATCAATTCTGTTTATAATTATTTGCTTTCCCTGGTGATTTATCAATTTCTATTCAACAGCTGAAGGTAATTCTTCTGTCTTTTCTTGGCATTTGATGCATGACAAAGGTTAACATTGAATGCTGTTTGTTCATGGTCAGCCATGACCAAGGAGGGTAGGCCAGATGAGTGTGACTAAGGGAGTTGCCAGGATGGGAAGTTGATTCATGGATCAGAATTGGGTGGCTATATGATGTGTATGATGGCTTATTTGGTATAAGATTGAGGTGCTGTATTCCAACCCAATGTGTGCAAGGCAGGGATGCTCAGTGAACAAGAGAATCACAACATGTAGGTGCAGCCGAGGGTGCTTTGGAGATGTAACCAATGATGCTATGGAGCAGGCCAGGATAAACCATGGGTGCTGTCATCTGGCCCAAGAGAGTTTGGTTGTCTTGCTACCTTAATTTGGGAGTTTGTGGTTTGAAGTCTTGGGTACTGGTAAGGGAATTGAGTATGTTGTTGGGTGGTGCACATCTAGAATGTGGAGTAGCTGGAAGAATGTCAAGGGGGCCAAGAACACTTGATGAAGACGTTGAGAACTGCATAAGTGTGAGAACGCCAAAGAGTCCTTCAGGTATTATTTTTGAGTCAATATACCATGAATACTGGCGATGTGAGTACTACTTATTTAAGATCTTTGGTTGAGTTATCAAATCTTGATTTTCTCTGATTTTATTTGTAACAAAATGAGAGCTGAATAAGCTTTAACTTAAGGAGGGTTAAAATACCAGTCTAAATCCGTTAACATATTTACGACATTAGAATATTAGCCAATGGTAGTTCCGGCAATACTTAACTGCCAATTACCACTGTAATTAGTATTTGATTATTTCAAGTACTTAACGCATAGTAAAATAAGATGAACTTTACGTAAACAAGACATTCAATTTCTCCCAAATACTCTACATTTCAACATATATTGCAAAATAAAAATATGTAAACTAGTTACACAAAAAGGTCTCCTTTATATAGGAAGTAACAGGGCAATTGGGCCAGATATGTTGCAATATTTGTTATTCATGTCTTCAGGGACAGAAAGGGTAACATGTTTATGGGAACTCGTGGAAATTAATAGAATGTTAGAATGTTGCCTTATTTGCAGTCACACTAGACTGCCTTAATTGTGGCCTCTTAGAAAGGGCTATTTGCAAAGGGATTAAACAAAAAGGCTAAGTGAAGCATATTGGGACATTGGCTCTTAGGGGGTCGAGATGTCACATCAACTAGAGATAAGACCTAAATAGTGCTTATAAAACTTAGACAATCCTCACCTTACAAGCTAGTATTTGAGGGGGTTGAGATATGCCCTAAGCCTAAATTCTAATATCATATCAAAGCTTAGACCCATTGTTGGGCAACTTGTATTGCGACACTTCAGGCCATAGCCCTAGAAGTGTGTTGGAAAGTCACCTTAATTGTTGTGGCCTATCAGAGTTATTTGACAAAGTCTCAAAAAGGACCACCTATGAAGGGAATTACTAGAAAGGCTAAGTGAAGTGTCGTAGTGTATGGTTGTTGGGATGTTGACTCTTGGGGGATGAGATCTCACATCAATTAGAGATAAGGCCTAATACTTATAAAGCTTGAGTAGTCCTCATCTTATAAGTCAGTTTGGTGAAGTTAGGCCCAAATTCTAAGATAGAAGCAATATTTCTAGTTAAAACTGGTAAATACAATTCTAGTTGCATGCAGAAAAGTATTTACTAAAGTTAAGAACAAATAGGTTAATAGTCTTTAATTACCTAAAGTGTCACATAAAGACCCAAACTTGCCAGTCCTAGCAGGTCTAAAGCTTGAAATATATTTCCTGTAATGAAAGCATAAAAAGTTGAGACAAGTGAGCTGATAAAACCTTTAATATGTTTAATATAGAAAGATATTGAAAGGGGGCAAAAAAAACAACAGAAAATCAAACATAATTAAAAGCAAACCAACCATCCAGTTGAGTTGGAGCGTTCATAATTCTTTATCTTGTCTTCCAATTCAAGGGCTTCTAACACATAAGTCATATACTCACTACAAGGATGTGAAAGAAGTAAGAGATAAAACCAAATAATCAAGGTGTAATATATAGCAAGTCAATAGACTGCTGAGGAAGTGTCAGACAATGCCAATGAAGAAAAAAAAATAACAATCCATCAAAGCTAGTATGGATTATATCCATAAAAATATTTCAGTGTGTGAAAGTCTTTTCTACGGTCTGATCTCTTCAATGCTAATCCTATATGCGGCAAGTAGATACAGGTTTTCTCATTGGATACCACCACAAAGCCAAGTTTTACAAGGTCTTTCCTATTTTACGAGCTAGGAAGCAAAGCTAAAACTGCTCTTCGTTCAAGCAAAACCAATTAACCAGAGCCATTACAAGAAGGTTCAAAAGTAAATTGGTTAAAAAAACTGCTAATTAACTAACATGCACAGCTATGTAATAAAGGGATTTTTATATTAATCAAACATGACTAAACAGTGGGTGTTGTCATTAACAAGAAAAAATAAATGAATATTACTGTATTAGGTGTTTATCCTCGGAAGATTAACAATTGAATTTACCATTCATGACAGCTATAAAGGACTCGAACAATTTTTCTAGTAACCCCACTTAAAAGATTGAGCTGATCATTTACTTACCTTTTATACCTGTAGTACTCTTCAGTAGCTCCTCGAAGATGACGTCTTAGTGTTGCCATTGATTTCTCATCAGTATCATAATCTATATCACTTTCCCCTAATCGGCCACCTTGTGGTTTGAAGGATGGATCTTCCCTAAACTGGAAAATTGAAGGTTATATCCAAACGAAGATCCAGGTTGTGTACTCAGAATATTTAATCAAGAAATCTAAGCTCAATACCATTTGAGTTAGCATATCATCGATTACATCCATGTAAGGTCTCAGAGGATCACGTTTGGACATCTGGTTGGATGTGGCTTGAGCAACCTACAGAAATAAACCACATCATTAAAATCAGGGTTACTCTAAAGTTCAACTACACTGGGTAGAGCAATTTCTATTTTTCATCTTCCCCCTGCCTGCATTACAAATAGTAGTGTATTAATGTGCAACTATGTGCACTTGAGGGTAATTGTCCTTTGCAGTATACTGCACTGACAGCCCCGTTTACTGTATATGAATATGTGTCCTAGTCTAATGTTGGGTACAGACTTTTTATGTAGTATTTTGAGCTCTCTAGTTTGTCTCCCTCTTTCATTTTCTCCCAATTTTTTTCCTGTTTCCCAAAAAAGGAACATACACCACCACCAGCATCAAGACCTAGGTACAGACCCAGTTAAGTCAGCAGCTGCTGTAGTTTCTACATTCTGGTTGATTACGATGACTGGCATGCATTTATAGTGATGGACTTATCCTGCATCAGGAGAGGGATAGTGGGAACTTTGACAGCCAGCTAGGTACAGCTTTTTCACACACAAACAAAGAAAGCAAGTAATGCACATGGCATGACATAAATAAACCAATCATGTCCAACATTATATAGTTTTTGTGGATAGAGATACAATTTGTATTTTATAAACACTTTTTACTAGTACAACAAAATCACCAAAATACTGCTGGAAACTAACACATCTTAAAAGAGAAAAGACGTATAAAACAAAATCGCCCTAAAATAGAAATGTCCTTCATCAATGCTTTCCTTAAGAATTCACCATAATCAGCAATGATCAATTTAACAATATTCTTGGTACAGGATATTGGTGTGGTATCGATTCAGGAAAAGATGACAGGAAATCGATTAAGGTGATTTCAGCACATACAAAAAAGGCAATTGGATGAACCAGTGAGGAGTAGATTTCATGATTTTAGTCTTATGAAAATGGGAGAGACCAAGGACATTGGAGGAAGTTAAGAGGGGTTTCAGAGTGAATAATATCTAGAGATTTTATTTCTAACTGTGCTGAATGTTGTGTGATCCATGTAGTCAACCTCATCTAGTGGGATAAGGCTTTTGTTGTTGCCGTTGCTTAGTAAAAGACAATATCTTACTAAGAGAAAGGCAGAAATAAGGTATCATATGCCAAACTCAATTTAGTTTCCATGATTCCAAATTACCTATATAATGTCACTTTGCTTTGCTTATTCATTTAAAAATTACTATATTCCCAGTATATCCAGAACTCAAATTAAATCAACTAGATTTGGGGAGGACGACTTTGGGGGGAGGCGGTTAATAATAAGATCATGAGAAAAAGACACAAATCCCAAACAAAAATAATCTGTTTTTATTTTGCTAGCAAGAGATCGAAAAAATTTTCAAACTTACATCTGCAGATTGAGAAAATACATGAGATAAAAATTCAAAACCACAACAGAAATTTTCCTGCCGCGTACAGACCACTTACAACAATAGCATTTGAAAGTTCTTGGTGAGCATCATCAAGTCTAACAGCCATTTTAGCAATTTTGTGGGAAAGAACTTTCTGGCGGGTTGTCCAGTCAGCATTTCTCCAAATGCCTTTGGGAATTTCACTTAAACCAAAGCCAAGAAGAAAGGCACCAGTAACAAGTCCAAAAGTATTCGAGCAAGCCATGGCTAATCCCAAAAGACCTCTACTCCTGTTTTTAGAAGAATCAACCAACTAGAAATTATTTGAAAATCAAAATGGGACTTCGCTTGAAATCAAGAAACATACACACATGGATAGAAATCAAAAAGGTTAATTGAAAGTTAATTTGCCAATCATGACCATCATGTCAAAAAATATAAAGTAATTGGACAGAAGGTAGGCATTTATGTGTCCTTGACTTGAAAACCATAAAAACTACTGATTCATTGTTTTGAAAATTGTGTCTTATATTTAACTTAGTAAATCTGTAATTTCCCAAAATGTCTCGTGGCTTTTTAATGTTAAAAGTTGAAACCCTGGGCTTGGTTGCCATGGCTTTTAAGGGTCCAACAGAGGAAAATGTAATAGCCTATCGGAGTAAATGCAAAAAATGTATATAAAAAAAAAAAACTACTGCATTGGATAAGAATCTGACTTATTACTGCATGGCTTTAACAGATAAAGTAGTGCATTATGGGTATCTCTTAAAAAGTGGTTAGCACAAATTATCATTATTCACAATTACAAAAGCAGAAGAAAGAGTATTAGGGAAAGCTTCTGGAAAAGCAGCCAAATATTGCCTACAAAAGCAGGTCCATATTATTGTATGGTAAAATATGCAAGAAGATTGTTGTTATGTTATGTCTATGGAAGTGGGGAAACAATAGAACTCTTAAGTGGAATAGGAATCTTCAGCAGGAAAAAAAAAACTAATTAGAAACTATAAGAAGCAACATCTTTGAGCTAATTTCATACAACAGAAGTTTTTAATATATTACAAAACAACTAAGATTAAGAGGGCGAGAACCAACCGGCGCTTATGCATCATAATGAGAAGAATAAATCCAAAAAGGCCAATGGATCCCACAATTAGATAAAAAACCAAGTTAACGTGTAAACTAGTCTTCAATCTTTCTGATACAGTGAAGTCCCCGGCATCTTCAAAACCCTGAATTAGGGGCACAACAGCCCTGCTCAGGATAACAAAACATAAATACAAATTTGCCTTTGTAAATTCCATTCAAATACTTCCTTACAATGGTTAGTATGTAGGCAAGCATATGAGAAGACAAGTATCAATAAAGCAAATAGCATAATAGCACATACACAAAATCTATAACCATTCATGTTTTGCCAGTCGTTACTACTTACAGAATGGCTAAAAGCCTCAAAGTTTATTCCATAGCAAAAAAATGTCAACATGCATGCATTATATATTATCAAGAAATTGAAAATAAAAGATATCATATTACAGTGCCAACCTGATGGGCCTAGATTCAAGAATAAAGGAAAACCAGGCAAAGCAGTTAGAGTAGGTACATAATTAGCTATGTGATTAAGAGAAGTTGCAGAGTGGGTTACGCTGTTAAAGTTTTTAAAATTAAGGGCTTGACTTGGATAGCAGGAGAGGGTAGAAGAGGACTAATTGAGAACAGCTGGTATTAGTGAATTGAGCAGTGGCTCATTCATAAAAAAGGGAAACCCTTTTTCGAAGCAAAACCCTTGGAAGGAGAATTCTCTCGTTTTTCTATTTGTCATTCAATCTACTATCACAGAACGGTTGTAATTAATCTTTGTTTTTTATCTCTAAACTCTATCTCTTGGGTCTGTAACACAACCAAAAGAAAATAATCTTAATTTAATCAGGTATGCTTTGATGAAAATTATATTGTTCACATTTGACAGTTTTTTTAATAAACAACATTCATATTCACATTTCAAAGTTATTTCACATTCCCAATCATATCATACAATATGCAATCAAAATATATAGTTCATTGATTCAAATAAGGAGAGTGGAGGAACGTTTTATTGCCAGACAAAGAGAGACCAAAATAACAGTGACAAGATAAACAGAAGGAGTTCAAGAAAGATTTATATCATTGTCCAATACATGGAGCTAAAAATTGACCTTTCTCAAATAATGGTAAAAACCTTTACATAATGCGTACCATGTAAGCAAAAACGTACTCCAATATGACCAGCTCCAAAAGAAAGAAATGCCTCTGTTCCCATGGTAGGAAGATATTGTCTGTAGGTGTTAAAGGAAGAAACGTCATTATACAAATGAAATAATTGCACATATATTTCTTCAACAATCCACAATTATATTCAGCATTTAACTATTTAAATTTCAAAAAATCTTCCTTTTGAAGCTAGGGAGATATATTACATATTAGCCAAAGAATGTCAAATAAAAGTAGAAAAAGAAAAAGGAAATGACAAGCTTAACTACAAATAAAAGGTCATACATCTGCCTTGACCACAACATAAGGTAGCACAATAGTTTTGTCTGAAATCATAAGCTGTTGTCTTTACACTATTAACAAGTCAGTCTGTCCAAAGTTAAATGAGTGAGGGCTTGTTTGAAATTATTCTAGTTTTTTATTTTCAAAAGTTGCTTGGAATACAATTTTTAAATTTTGTTCAGTATAGTTTTTGAAAATAAAACAAAATATTGTTAAGTTCAAAGAAGTTTCAAAAATAGTTTTTAAAATAATTGTACATGAGGCATAAATACCTGTCAAATGCACATTGTACAAGATCAAAAAGGTGGTATACTGATTACAAGAATACCATCAGACTTAAAAACAAATGTATAGAAACAACTCTAAGCTGTCTCTGTTTTCTTGTTGTCAGTAATTTAGAAACAATTTTCAAAACACATTCTGAAAATAATTACCCAAACATGTTTTTCTGTTCTTTTTAAAAAAAAAACCGAAAATAGCTTTTGACAACTAGAATTAAACAAGGTGGTAGGGACTTAGGCACCCCATTATACCCAAGTCCCTATCATAACACCACCCCTAAGAGCCAACATCTCTGTGGCTCACACTCTATGACACTTTACTCAATTTTCTCATTAGTTAGAACTTTTTGTAGGTAACCCTATTCAAAATATTGATATAAATCTAAAGGTTGTATGTTCAATCCACACTCACCGCACCAGTTTGTCAAGCCAAGAACAGAAAACATACCACAGAACCTTTGCTCCAAAGAATCAAGAATGACCAAAGGAGCAAGAACAGATTAAGGAAACAGGAAGAACAAGGAAAAACAACACCAAGAGTTTTACATGGTTCAATTAGAGCAATGTACTCTGACCTACATCCACGGTAACCACTATTATTGATATCAACCTCTCTTTCTGTGAGTACAATCTCTCTTTCAACTCAGTTACCTGATACCAATTGATAAGCACCTGAGCACTTGGGAAACCCTCCCTTAAAAGCTAGTTATTAAGAGGGGAGAACCAAACACTTAAATATTCCACCAAACATCCTATACTACTCGATGTGAAACTTAGGCACCCTATAATACCCAAATCCCTATCACAAGGCCTAAATTTTTCTTCAGGTTTCACATGAAATTAAATCCAGTTCTTGATATCCAAGTCCTTCAGGAAGGTTAACCTGTTATAAAGGAGAAGATGACTTTTTTTTTAATAGTGGTAACAAACTAATGATCTGAAGTGAACTCATATGCCTCACAAGGTTACTTCTATGTTTAAGTTAAGTGTTTCAGGAGTACTGAGATCCACAGACATCCCTTTGTGCATTAAGCATTGACTTTTGGTTTTTTGAGGAGCATTGATCCCTGTATTAGATCATGTCTACTCATTTTAGAGGCTTTGCAAGAGGGATAGTAAGATTCTTTGGCATTGTACATCGTTGGCAGGTTATAGTAATTTATAGATGGAAATGCTCAAGTTTGTAACAACAAATTTCTTCCCTCTCATCTTTTGAGGGAGTGAGTTCGGTTCTTGGCATCTATGTGGGTGTCCCACACATGATTTTCATGCGAGGGCTTCTCTTGTAGATTGACAAAGTGCTCTTTCTTTTCAATCCAAAAAGAAAAACAAAACTACAGCAAGGTAAGGCCTTAGAAAATCAGTTATATACCTATATGGAACTGTCAGTTGATTATGCATGGGAATGCACATCCCAAGCTTCCCTTTCTTTTCCCAAAATCAAATGGAACAAAAAGGATACAGAAAAAAAAAAAAAATAGAATACTAGTCAAAATATAAGAGAAGTGCTTATCAATGTATTAAAAAACTCTCTAGAAAACAAACAACACTTTTTAGACATGAACATCAAAAGAAGCAAGATAAACATCACTTCCGATTAGCAAAACAATGAACCGAAAAAAGGCGGCAATTCACTGTCATTTGCCAATATATTACTAGCATCCATGGTCCATGGAATATCGTTAGTCATAGAGTGGTCACAAATAATATAAAGCACATTTTCCGGAATCATAAGAAAAGAGGAAGCTATTAAATATTTGAATTTCTTAGCGAAATGGAATGGTTAGTAAGTACCGTCCAAATATCAGCAGGGACGAGGATGATGATGGAGAGAGAAGAGAGCCAGGTATATCCAACGGTGACAAGCACGTAGCGAGGCACGTGTGGGGCTGCGTAGTATCTGAGTGTGAATAGTACCATTCCCACTGTGAGGGGCAAGGAGATCAGGTAAAACGCCCACATCTCTTTCGATGGATCCCAGTGCCTGCCGGTGATGACTAACTTTCTGGTAAAAATATCGTATGCGAACCTCACCACTACACTACGCAACACGCAACACACAACACGCCAGGCTTCACTTCCCTCTGGGCTTCGTGCCTTGCCTTTTTTTGTTTGAGGATGGATATCTATCTGGGCCTCCAGGGCCCGCATCGCCTTCTCTTTGTTTTCTTAAATTTCTTTTGCTTCCCCTTTTATAACTAACACTTTTTTAATAATATTTAACTCCAATTTATTCTTTCAATAATAATTAAGTTTTTTATTACCTACATAAAATGGTATAAAGTAGCCATTATAACAGAGGATGGATCGAGGTTTCCATCAAAAGCAAAGTCGTTTTAGGTTAAAGTTTATGAAAGGCGGGTTTAATAAATTTAAACTCAACTTTTCGTCTCCTGTCAGATAGATTTTCACAAGTTTGGAAAAGCTCACAGAAAGCCTGTCACTTTTTTTTATATATTTATTTTATTTATATATTTTTAAATAAATTATATATTAAGTTAATGAGTTATTAAATATATTGTAATATAAATAATGTATAAAATTTAATAAATAGAAATTAATTTAAAAAGAAAATATTGGAATGGGAATACTAATAATAATAGGTAAAAAATGTTAAAATTCAAATTTGAATGCTTAATAAATGACAATAATAAATGAAAAGATATAACAAATTAGCACAATTTAATTTTTTAAAAATCTCTTATGTAAATTAAAAATATTATTACTTTTTCTTAAAAAAATAATAACAATAATAAATGTTAATAATTTTGCATATTCCACAAATATGATAAATTGAGATTTTAATTTTAAAAATATTTTAAATTTTTTCTTTCTATAAAAATATATCAGTATATTTTATTTTATTTTTATAAATCACATGTATCTTTTATTAAAAACAATCATATTAAATTTA